>OZ025872.1:7952321-8177321 GCA_964019415.1 Ianthella basta | reverse complement strand
CGTATGTTATGGCGCTGCTGCAGTTCTCTTCAGCTGCAGGGATCTACGGGATTTAGACACCCGGTATCTAAATGATTTAGATCCCGCGCGAAATACAAGAGAGAGTCTACGAGTTTTAGAACCATCGCTTAGAACGCCCGTTGCCATAGTAACGGGATCTATGCTTTGTTAGCTTCTCAATACATTTATAACGCTTCTAATGTGATTCCCAGCTTACCAGGTCAATACTGCCTAGGCCTGAATAGATATGTGTAACACTTTGTTAGTTTTAATGCAACTGTGTTTCCTTTGCTATGTAACTACGATAAATTCTGTCTGTGTACAAGATATGCATTTCTAGGTAGCTAGTTTGTCCCATTGGATTGTTCAAGTACGTGAAAGTGAATTGTGTATTGTGTAGCTCAATAGCCTTACCGGGGATATAACTGGTTTGTGCTTCCCATGTGTCCAGGAAGTCTGTGATGTCCGTGGCACCTCGAAAAACTTCACTAAAGCTGCTGGCAGTTGTGTCCAGATACTTGAGTTTCAACACGGACTTGTGCCCTCCTCTGTATGTAATCTTTAGTGTGACAGAGAGTATACATATTGCAATACTGAACTCTGACTTTTAATTACATTGTTACAATTGTTGTATACTTATTATGGCTTCAGTTTTCTACATACGCGTACGTACGCGTACGTATAATACACACGGTACGCTACATGCATGCGTACAATTATCTGTACAAGTCAACGCTTACCTTCACACAGTCTGCTTTCTTGCTACTATCCTCTGGGTCGACAGCACTAGTAGCAATAATGGGCAGCCCTTCGTAAGGCATGCTGTCACCATTACGGTAACGGGTTGTAATGAACCCGTTACGAAGGGCCAGAAACCAGAGCTTAGCTCCAGGCATATGGGACTTATAAGACAAGCTTAGCAGAACAGGAGAACGACTTCCAGCTTCAGCAAGACCCAGCTGCAGTGCCTATTGGTGCTATACAGCCAGTTTAGTGCATGCCATTGGTCTATATGCATACGTGCGAAGCTCCCGCGCGCGGAACAGGCAGTTCGGCTGTTTTTGCTGCAGCCTGCTTAGAGTTTGTTAAGCTTTGTGCGCCTTGGTCTGCTTGTGTGTGGCACATGCAATGGCAGAAGCTCTCGAGCGAGAATTCGAAGTGGACGTACCGTGCCCATTTGTTACAAGAGCACGTGAGCTGGAGCTCCAGAATTCCCCTCTGCATTTCTCGCTGCTATCTCGTGAAGGTGCTAAGCGCCGAAAAATTTGCAATAGCGCCGAATTGGAACTCGGTGAGCATATTAAACATAAATTGATAATGTGTATCAATAGTCATATCATGCATAGGAAACAAATAATTATTGTAGCTTACTAGTGGTCGTTTTTTCACTATATATATAATTATACAGGTTCGGTGAAGACACAGTATTTGGATGACTCTGTTTGCCCTAGTGATGCTTATGCACTAAGCACAGATGCAACCATTTATCTGGACGCAACATCTGAAATCCACTCCATAAGCTCAAATGCAACCCTATTCCTGGATGGTATGTATACATAACAGTGACATTATCACACAAACTATAGCTAGCACAACACAAAGTACACTACCATCACGTATGTACACAGTAAGAACACTACCTCCAGGTATGTAACACTAAGAACACTACCTACATGTATCATGCTGTATAGAAGCTCATTGTTGTGTCAACAAATGAAAGAAAGACAATTTGAATGAACAAATTATGCAACAGGAACAGGAAAGGGGGTAAACTTGGGATGTTTAGACTACAAAAGTCTTTGTCAGTCAAAGAGATTCCTCAGATTATCTACTCGGCTACAAAGACCTTCGTGGTCAAAATGTCCAGAGTTTACCTCCCTTTTCTGTTCCTGGTACCTAACACCAAATTGAATGTACATATCAAGTGACCATGGGTATCAATCTTGATGCAGATTCAGAGACTGATGAAGTAGGCAATGACAATGATGAAATGAATCTGACAACAGGTAAATTTGTTTACCATTGATAACAGGGTATTATTACAAATATAAAGTATTAATTAATTTATAATATGTTGTTTAAAATGTGTTGTTTATGTTGTTGTTTGTGTTGTCGTTGGACTGACAGTCAATCGTCTTGACCAAATCTTCCATTTGCATAATACTTTGCTGAATCCCTGGTTGAGCAAATGTGTAGTTGTCCTGTCAGAACAACAAGATGCAGCCTTCTCCTTCAGCCCAACAGCCGCGAGTGCCTGCATCCCGCGATAGGAGAGGGCAAGGTTGATGCTCCGGCCGATTGTCTGATCTACAGGGGAATAAGAGAATTTGAGCATAGCATTAGAGTGGAAGGAATCACACACTTACACACATGTAGTCGAAATACACACAAACTGTAACATGCATCTATGTAGGATTATCAGGGCATAGCCAGTTAAACTGAATGGTGTTTTCCACTTTACCCCAAACTCACACACACACATGACACACACATGAGGCGCTTTGCGTCCCTTCGCCCTGACATGAATGTGTCAGTTGTATGTCAGTGCATGTTGAACTTGAGATTGCTTCTGTGGTCAATGGTGAAAAGGCTAAAAAGGACCTATGTTCCAACGGTAGGCCATCCCAATCCCAGTTCCCAGTTACGATTTAGGAAAGTTTCAACCTCGAAACAGCCGTGCTGCATGGGTATAGTGGCAACACCCTACATTTGTTTTGTGTTTGTGGGTGTTGTAGTAACACCCCAGTTTTAACAGTGTACTGATAGGACATAAATTACTATGAACACTCCTTTCAAATACTCTGATTTCGCTTCCTTGCAATAAATTGGTTTGCAATAATAGATAGAATATAGGGACAATCGTTCTGCTCAACTTCTCTTTATACATTCTCACACAGAACCATCACAAAATGGAAGAAACAATGGAAGGAATGAAGATGACACCACAAAGGGTAAATGTTTATGAAATCACATATAACATAGTGTGATTAAAGTAACACAACTTACAATACTGTATACATTGCATAATGACTGCTTATGTAGAATCACGTGAATGTTGCAGCCAGCGCTGTCTGGCTTACTTCAGCCTGGTTGAGGTTGAGAACATAACACAGATGTTCAACAGGATGGACAGAAGGCAGAGAAGGCAGTACCTACTAGACTGCTATGCAACGACAACAACCTCCTTACAGGCAACATGGAAGAATGCAATGTATAACATTGCAGTAAGTTCTGTACAGAGACGTAAAAAGTCTGACATGCACAAACACTTGATGCTTGACATTAAAAGATGCAGCCTCACTTAGAGGACACTTGTATACTAATGTGTACACCTGTACGATACCACTGCAGGGAAAACAAGTTTGTAGAAAGTGGTTCCAGCGCTTAATGCGTGTCTCCCACAAGGTCATGAAGGAGACATTTACAGCATTCAAGGAGGGACAGAGGGAGATGACAGCAACAATACGGCACAGCCGCGTGAAGTCGAACAAGAACACAGCAACAGTGAAATGGATGAGGACCAAGTTCAATCTGATTGGAGACAAGATGCCCCATTTAGATCAGGTAATACATTCATGTGACCTACACGACAGCTCAAAATTGTACTGTGTTTATACAATCATGCATATTAAAAGAAATAAAAATTTTCTACAAAATTGTAAGGATGTAGGGTTGGCATAAAAATGACAGAAACAAGTAAAGGCTGTTACACAGTGAAGCACTAACCATGGTCCCTACATGCAAGAATGTTGCACCTTATAGTCCTACATCCTTGAATGTAGAGACGATGCTTAATACTCCACTGTGTAACAGCCTTTACTTGTTTCTATCATTTTTATGCCAACCCTACATCCTTACAATTTTTGTAGAAAAATTTTATTATTTCTAGTTTTTGTACTTTTTATAGTGGGCAGCTAAGCTGAAGCAACACGCTTAGTCTCAACCATAGAGCATTGGTGCAGGCATTATACCTCATATCTGTAACCCTGGAGCTCAAGGTGTGGGCTAGCACCTAGGTTCTGCCCTAATAGCCCAGTGAGAAACAGCGACAGGAAGCCAACCGTGGCGGGGAAATGCATGCACGACCGCGAAAGTCCTTCAAATAGCGAGCAAGCTAACTGCTGCAGCTGCTAATAATGGTAATGTGGTAGAGGCTCATGCTACGTTGTCTAGCAGGTTTATGAGGCGTTGATGAGCATTCACGTAGCTAAAAAGGAAAGTTCAAGTAAAACGTTTCGACCACGAGGGTCTTCATCAGTTACAAAACAGTTTTGTAACTGATGAAGACCCTCGTGGTCGAAACGTTTTACTTGAACTTTCCTTTTTAGCTACGTGAATGCTCATCAACGCCTCATAAACCTGCTAATAATGGCACCAGTCACACCAGTTTCATCCGGTTTAATTGCGTAATTTGAAAATGGCCTCCGTCCAGCTTGGCCAAGCAACACGGCAGGAGTAGTGGCAAGCGCTGTCTTCCGCACTAACTCGCGCCGCCTTCTAACCTACAAAGGAATGCAGCCAGCCAAAAATGGTGCAATATGGTGGGAGAAATATTTCTTGGTCTTTCTAGTTTGTGCGCTACGGCTGTCAAAGGCGAAGAAGAATAAGAAGACGAAACGTGGGAAATGTCGAGGGCGCTATCTACATGTAGGCGCACCTTCGAAGTAAGGTTAGTTATTGCGTTGTTCAGTCCCCGCCTTGTCATGGTAAGCTTCGTTTGCCGGTTTTCGGTCCTGTTCAGGAGTAGCGTGACTTTTCATTTGTATTACAGCATACAAACAACCACTGCCATCCCTACACAGACAGCACTACCGTGCTGTCTGATAATTATGTATTATGCACTCTAGGTCCACCTGCCACATTTTTTGGCCAAACAAATGATGTATGGAATGATGAAAGAGGAGCTGAAGGAATTGAGACTGTTTCACAGTCACACTTTTATGCTCTGTGGAGTGAACATTTCAGCACCACAGTAATTCCCAAAGTGAGTCTAGAATTGACGAATTCATAGTCATGCATTGGATAGATCATGAATATTTGATGTGAAGAATAGGCACATGAGGGCACACATTGATGACTTATAATTTTACATCCCTTCAGCAAAATCTCTTTTCAAAGCGTGATATTTGTGTGCAAATTGGAAAAGAAAGAAGGAAGCATGCAGGGAAAAAAGAAGTGATGCAGAGGTTGGACCAGCAACTACAGGAGCACCTGAAGAAAGTTGGGTGAGTGTACGAGCAATATAGGCAATGCGGGCTAAACAGTCCAATACAATTGCTAATTTAATTTGCCTGCAGTTGCTTTAGTGAATTTCATTAAAAGCAACTACAGGAACAAATTAGAAATTAGAATAACAGTGTATATTCATGAATCTGAACTGCATTCTATTTCAATAACGTGCAGATTGGAGAGAAAAAAGTACTACAGCCACAGAGAAAAGGCAAGACGCGAGCCTGACAAATACACCACCATCATTCTAGATGGAATGGATCAGGCAGATACAAATTTACCCTATTTGGTCCAAACCACGAAATCTACACAGAATCTGTGGCGAATTAGACCCACATTACAGGTAAAATGAGGTATATACTTGATCTATGAGTGCTCACATGCAATCATGAGGCTAATTCCTTTTTGTAGGTGCACTGGTTCACACACGTGGAGAAAAGGGAAAGCACCCAATTGTATTCGTAGACATAATGGAGTGGCCACATGACAGCAGTTTAGCCACAACCCTATTACTCCGAATACTCAACAAATTGGAAAAGTTACCTGAAGTGCTATATCTACAACTAGACAACTGCTTTAGAGAAAACAAAAATAAATACATTCTATCTCTTTGTGCCTTGCTGGTAGAAAAGAAAATATTTCGCAAGGTAAGAAGAGATATTGTCTTACAATGCAATTTACATATTTGTATTTAACAGCATATATTATATTATCCAGGTGAAGGTGAGCTTCCTGCCAGTGGGTCATACCCACGAGGATATTGATCAGTTATTCTCTAAGATATCCATGGCTCTAAGAAGACAAGGAGCAGAGTCCATTTCAGGTGTGTACTTTAAAGCTACACATGTTACGGTATATTAATGGATATCAGCTAACTGATTTAGAGTGCACCATAGCTTTAATTACTGATTTTACATTTTGGCTTTGAAAACAAGATGATTCAATCTAAAATTAACATAATTATTTGGCCTATCGTATAAGGCCATTTTATCAGTCATATTAGTCCTGTTAGAGTGTATTCCTTTGATTTAAGCGCCCCTGTGCATATATATGCTTCTTAGATCCTGTTATATCCCGGCTGGCTTGTTTACGCGATATATTTTCGCGCGGTTGCCATGGCAACGGGGTATATAGTCTCATACGTGCTGTGTAAGTATTATATATGCGTGTTGCATACATATTAGAATCAATGTTATAATATCTAACTATTGTACTATCTAATGGCAAGTTTCTGACCTATACCTATATATGCTTACCATGCATGTATGTATGCAAATTGTATACAGTGGGACCCCTATAACATGAACACCTTTTGGAATAAGAAGAGCGTCCTGATGGTCAGGGTGTCCATATT
Organism: Ianthella basta; assembly: GCA_964019415.1. Lineage (NCBI taxonomy): Eukaryota > Metazoa > Porifera > Demospongiae > Verongiida > Ianthellidae > Ianthella > Ianthella basta. The sequence goes on along the minus strand of OZ025872.1, from coordinate 8,170,738 downwards.
TCATGAGGGAGCTTACATTAGTAGAATGGACAGATTACTCAATGGGACAGTTAAAAGTGCCCACTTTTTAGGGGTATCCACAAGGGTGCTGTTGGGTTCCACCAAATGCTTTAGTCTTCCTTAGGGAAACACCGAATTATATTGGTTTTAATAAACTGTCCGTACATACATACACTTAACATAAAGTAATGAGCTCTTTTGTCTTCTCAGTTTTCCTATAGTAGCACCTCTACCTGACCCAAGCCTGCCAGTCAGTACATGCTACAGGTTAGGATTGGTAAACTGTTTGTACCCGGTGTGGCAATTCCACTGCCATGCGCAGACAGCTGCAAGGAATCTGTGCTTGGCTGAACAGGTGCAAGGCTTGGGATAGGTAGTTTCAAGAAACTGATGCGTGCTCTGATTGACTTGACATTGTCATTGTCCCTTCTGACAAGGGCAGAGCCACCATAATCCTAGACAACCAGACTACACCCACATAATGATGCAGACCTTTGCTTTTGATAATGATAAGTACACCATCTTAAGCTGCAATGCCACAGTGGAGAGATAGAACAAGATTGCTAACACCTTGAAGCATGCACCTCTGCCGTGATGGTCACCTGAGGTAATCTAGAAGCACTGTGACTTCCTAGCTCTAAGAAATTTTCTCTTACTCAAGGTACATAAGGAAGGCACTCCGATACAGCCCCTTACAACCCTGTAAAGGAGCTGGTCCATATATTCATTAGAGATGGATACCATCCAAATCAAAAGGAGTGGGAAGACCATGAAACTGGGTAGTGCATGGCCTACAACTGCCAACAAGTAATATAGACCAATCCTTAATCCACCAAAAAACAACAACTAGTGAGTATGTATACAGGTTGTTACTAGTTGTAAGCTAACTCAGGAGCCTTGCGAAGTGAGCTATAATTGTATAGTGCTAGCAAGCCACATGCTGGTGCTATTGCATTTGGCGTGTAGGGTGAACGTTGTCTGTAGCTGGAAGCAAATATAGGATTATATGTGACAGTAGATGCAGTTGGGTAACACGATCGAAGCTGTAAGGTACACCTACGGATGGAGGTCAAGGACTAACTGATATACAGAGAATACTTGGACAAATGCTATAGAAACCTTTCAGACTCTGTAATAGGCCAGCCCTTTGTCTGCGTTGTCTTTCCTGGGCCAGAGTTTGCGCATGTGCAGTGCACCTGCTGTTCTGCCGCAGCTGGCCCCTCCCCTGGTGGGATGAGACTGGGGAGCCACCAGCAAAGGCATAATGGGCTGGACATGTCAATGAGTGTAGGCCTGTTGTTCAACATACTCTCATGGACACACCCAAAGCAAACTAACTGCGTACTGCGCCCTCTTCGTTTTCTTTGTATGCACCGTCGAACTCTGTCTCTAGTTAGGCAGCGCTTATGCACTGCATGCACCATCTTCTCGACTGTCACAGCCGGACCCTCAAGGAGGGATGGGCTGGGGGTAACGCAATTGACAAGTCTGTAGTTGAGACCCAGGGCCTTTCCTGCAGGCCCTCCTTGACTGGTGGTGTCCGAGCCGATGGGGCAGTTGTGGTGCTCGGGCCAGCATAGGACTCCCGAAAATGGAAACATATACGTGGCTGCACGCATTGCGTGGAAGGGCCCGCAGCTGTGTCTGGGCTCCTGTGGTCCGGCTACGGGGGCGGTGCCCACTGAGGACGATGACTGGGTCAATGGAAAGGCCTATAGGTAATAGGAGTAAGTCGGGACCCTTTGCCATGCACCCCTGCTGTACCGGTTGCCGACAGGATGCGGACCGTGTCCAGGCTGACCGACGCCAGCAGGACCAGGCTGCGACCTCTTACCGGCCTGCGGCACCGGTAGCCAGCCAACGCGAATGCCGAGGCAAGAAGCTGTACCGAGAAACCCAGCGGAACTGCTACCTGACCAGGGGCGTAGGAATGTGCCCCTGGTGCCTCCCTGCTTCCTACGCCTATGCAATGACAGCAGAAGGGTGCCCATGAACACGGCCAAGCCGGCGCCATATTAAATTTGATTGCATTCCTGAAGCATTACACTAATTGCATTCCTGAAGCGTTAGCCACACACAGTACAGGCATACATACATGCAAACGCTATGCGAAACCGCAACTCCGGATTCGAAGCCTCACTACGCTCGGCAATTAATTCATTGTTATTGCCTCATTACTTTTATTATCACGGTTTAATTGCTAGCAGTATTCATGACCTAGGCCTGTGGCCTGAACTTGACTTACCCATTTTATAAAGTCAAAATTATTTTGTTGTATGTAAGTTATTGAAATTTTATTTCCTAGCTCTCCGATTTTGTGAATGCCACTTTCCCTTATATCGCTCATTCACTAATAGCTTGTTCATCTTTACTTCTTTCCCTATAGCGGGCTGTGCAATGCTATATAGGTGCCATGCTATGCTATGCCATGCCATGTGGTGTCCTAGTACCTGTTGGCACAGTGAACTCTAATAATGAAATTCATTAAATTGAATTGCATAAAACCATGGAGCAGCTAGTAGATTTACAAGCTGTGTAACCAAGAAGACTGCAGTCAAAGATCTTGTGAAGAATCCTTCTTGTATGTGAGCAAGTGTTGCATGCTGTGGTTTTGGTTGAAGTATAATTAATGCATTAGAAGCTTCTTATATAATATTATGCTATTGGAAGTGAAATTAGATATAGTTAACAAGTAATGCCAGTAAACCTAACTGTATAACCTCCCCCACCTTTCACCACAGGTGGAGAGGTTTCACATGGCTACTTTCAATGAAGCCCTGCCCATAGTGCTTATTGCCTCCACCCTGCTGACTTTCCAAGGGTGTCTTGCATCTGGATTTCATTATGATAAGCCCACTGAGTAAGGCTTTCCGAATGTATCATGCACATGTTGACTATAGGTGTATGGAGTTTACAAATTTGATCTGAGTGGTCTTCCTCAAATTTAAAGTACTTGCAAGTGTTGAATGCAGATGCAAAGGTTTCACAGTTAAAGAATATAATAATATAAATAATACTAAATCATACAACTAGAGCATGACACACTGGCCAGCCTGCCTGGTCAGGACTTCCTTTTTTAACTAGCTAACTAGCCAACAGTGAAGCATGACCATTACATTAGTATTATTATTCAATATAATATATTTTGACTAAATCAGAGTTATAATATTATACATAATAAAAAATACAACTAGAACTAATAACAGAAAATTCTATAAAAATAGCAAAGATGTAGGGATGGCACAAAAGTACAGAAACAAGTAAAGGCTGCTACACAGTGGAGCATGAACCATGGTACCTACAGGCAAGAATGTCGCACCTTATAGCCCTACATCTTTGAATGTAGGGACGATGGTTAATGCTGCACTGTGTAACAGCCTTTACTTGTTTCTGTACTTTTTGTGCCATCCCTACATCACGATCCTTACTATTTTGTAGAAATTATTAATTAAGATGGTCTATGTACCATGGTGACACTAATGAAAGACAACGTTCGGAACTACACATGGTAAGGAAAGAGGGGGGAAGGGAAAAATGGCAGTGAACCGGACCAGCACCGGCAACCTCCAGATCTTTAGCCGACCCTTTAGCAGCCGGGTCACTGGTCACCGCCAACAGCCACTGATCCATTCCCTCCTTATATACCAATGTGGGCGGGCTCTATCCAGAGCCTCCTTTGAAACTCCCACACCGGGCACTGACTAATCAGTGACTTATCGGAAACGTTGATTAAGATGGTCTATGTACCATGGTGACACTAATGAAAGACAACGTTCGGAACTACACATGGTAAGGAAAGAGGGGGAAGGGAAAAATGGCAGTGAACCGGACCAGCACCGGCAACCTCCAGATCTTTAGCCGACCCTTTAGCAGCCGGGTCACTGGTCACCGCCAACAGCCACTGATCCATTCCCTCCTTATATACCAATGTGGGCGGGCTCTATCCAGAGCCTCCTTTGAAACTCCCACACCGGGCACTGACTAATCAGTGACTTATCGGAAACGTTGATTAAGATGGTCTATGTACCATGGTGACACTAATGAAAGACAACGTTCGGAACTACACATGGTAAGGAAAGAGGGGGGAAGGGAAAAATGGCAGTGAACCGGACCAGCACCGGCAACCTCCAGATCTTTAGCCGACCCTTTAGCAGCCGGGTCACTGGTCACCGCCAACAGCCACTGATCCATTCCCTCCTTATATACCAATGTGGGCGGGCTCTATCCAGAGCCTCCTTTGAAACTCCCACACCGGGCACTGACTAATCAGTGACTTATCGGAAACGTTGATTAAGATGGTCTATGTACCATGGTGACACTAATGAAAGACAACGTTCGGAACTACACATGGTAAGGAAAGAGGGGGGAAGGGAAAAATGGCAGTGAACCGGACCAGCACCGGCAACCTCCAGATCTTTAGCCGACCCTTTAGCAGCCGGGTCACTGGTCACCGCCAACAGCCACTGATCCATTCCCTCCTTATATACCAATGTGGGCGGGCTCTATCCAGAGCCTCCTTTGAAACTCCCACACCGGGCACTGACTAATCAGTGACTTATCGGAAACGTTGATTAAGATGGTACATAGACCATCTTAATCAACGTTTCCGATAAGTCACTGATTAGTCAGTGCCCGGTGTGGGAGTTTCAAAGGAGGCTCTGGATAGAGCCCGCCCACATTGGTATATAAGGAGGGAATGGATCAGTGGCTGTTGGCGGTGACCAGTGACCCGGCTGCTAAAGGGTCGGCTAAAGATCTGGAGGTTGCCGGTGCTGGTCCGGTTCACTGCCATTTTTCCCTTCCCCCCTCTTTCCTTACCATGTGTAGTTCCGAACGTTGTCTTTTATTTTGTAGAAAGTTTTTATTAATTCGAGTTTCTGTGCATTTTTATGATGTACAAGTTGCACATGATAAGTTGCAACCACATCAGTGCAAGTATATATAGTATCCTATTCTGCGAGCTCGTCAGCACCTATCCGCGCTAGGCCACCGGAAGTAGTAAGAAACGACGACCGGAAGCTAACCGAGTGTTAATTAAATATGGCGGGATGTGCATGACCACGGACGTCCTTGGGAACGACGCGCAAGCTAACTTTGACTGAAGCTTTTGTCGTATGCGTCTCTGAACGGACACACATTTGTGAGGCCATTGAACGGACATTGAAGGAACAGTGAGCGGAAAACTGTCGGTCGTCAACGCCACTGTAAAATGGCTCTTGCGCGTAACATCGTCTCCGAACAGACCCGGTAACCGTGATGAGTGACACTTGTTCGCAGCGGTTTCTAACCTACAGAAGAATACAGTTCGGTTAATTTGCAGTTGGTTCGTCTTAGAATTAGTTCGATTGCTAAGTTTGTTCGTTGCTTACAGCTTGCAAAGAATATGAAAACGAAAATGGATGTTTACGAGTGTCATTTAATTTCTCCCTGACACACCGTGTTCGCTTGCCTTCCAGGCCAGTTTAGTGTAAGACTGGTTAGTATTTAACCCTACTCAGCCACATTTTGGCGGTTTTCGCGATTTCGTTTCCATACCTATACCTACCATATGTACTGCGAATTCGAAACACCCTGTACCATCCCTACATAGAGAGTACTGTCGTACTCTGTGATGCCAGCCTCACAAATTCACCAATACATTACCAAATATTTTTAGAGTGGTCAGTTCTCTACCAATGGTTACCAAGGGACAAATCATCATGTAAGCCCTCATTCAAAGAGTCTGTCAGCAATTAGTGTGTGCAAAATCACCCTATACCTTAAGCATGTATGTAGTCCACAGCTGAGAGAAGACGTTATTTAAGCATTTATATGATTAAGTCAAAAGAACTGTGGAACGAACTGTAATCGCAGTAGAGCTTGATCTGAGCTAGCCTCGTCCCCAGGCCCTTCGCGTTAATCGCGGGGGAAGGAGAAAAGGGCCTGGTACACTGTTTTGATGACGTCACGCTTCCGTACGATGGCGCGTTTGTATATCTCGGTGCCAAACGTCCGCGAGACTTCGTACGTGTTGCATTTGCTTGTCGGAGGTTATCCCCAAGCAGCCCAATGCCTTGTTCAGCCCAGTGGGGTTGAAGGGAGACGTTCCAGGAAGCTGTAGTTAACATATGTTGATGCCATTCTAAGAAAGCGACGGTCTGCCGTCAGAATTGCCGAACGAAACCCCAGCCAATCGTAAACACACTGCGCAGGATCCGCCGACTAGCTACACTTCGCATTTAATGTCGAAAAAAGGCAGCACCTTGTAGCGAGTGGAAATCCCAAACAGTCTCTCGGTAGCCAAAAGTAAACGTCCTCCCGCTCGTACAAGAGAAGAGCGGCAGCCAGCTGCTCACGTTTCAGTGCGATGTCAGGCAGTCTGACACAAAAAGGAGAGTATGAATGCGCCTTCACTGAATCCGCCCTTGAACGTTATACGGATAATATACTGGCGTGTCAGATTCCGTTACCCTACTTTTGAGGGAAAAAGTTGCGCAATCGCAACAGTGTACCAGGCCGTCCTTCCCGCCCACACTAATTATCGCGGACGGCCTGGGGACGAGGCTAGATCTGAGCCTAAACAGACGCATTGTATTTAAGCTTGAAATCCATCAGTGCATGATTGTGGCTGTGGCCTTCTGTCACGAGTATGTGTGAACATTGTGAAATTGCACAGGCTGAAATACCAGATCTTGTCTTCAGCTCGACAGATTACATCAATAATAGTGAATATAGGTTAATAATTTACACACCTGTTTGAAATGTACTGCCTAATTAACTGTCTGGCATTATCCAATGTCTATATTTGTCACTAAATACATTGTGTGTAATCAGTGAAACTTGCACTTTTAAATAATATAATGATATGACAGCTAAGTGTATGCATGAGCTCACCACATGCAATTAGTTGTATGCATACTGTACATAGGACATAACATTTTCGAAGTCATCTGTTTTATTTTGTTCACACAGATGCAAATGTGGTGCAGGAAATTGGGTCAAAATTGGTTCTGTCAATCCATTGGACTCATGTCCAGATGGATTCATGTCTGAAGATATCGGTGGGCCACAGGTGTGCTGGAAGAAGGAAGCAGGGTGTACATCAATCACCTTTGAAGCAGGACAAGACTACACAGCTGTCTGTGGTGTCACTGAAGGATATGTCTATGGCAGTCCAGACGCATTAGGGTACACTCACTCACCCAGCCAAACCATTGATGAAGCGTATGTTGATGGCATTTCCATCACCTACGGCAGCCCTCGTAAACATCTCTTTACCTATGTAGCGGGACTGACATTTGATAGCTGTCCTTGCAATGGAGGAAATTCTGGACCATCTTTCATAGGTGACAACTACTACTGTGGAGACCACGTGTTGGATGCTGGTGTGGGATGGCAGCGTCAATGGTACCCCAATACTGTTATGTGGCATGCAACAACTGATTGCATTGAACTTGAGTGTCGCGATGACCCTCGCCCTTGGTTCAGTGTTGAGACAGCCGATGGACCTACTTCTGATGCCGTTGAAGTTCGTTCCTGTCAGGATCAAGCATACAACGATGAAGCAATTGGGATTGCCAGCATAGAGATCTACATCAGAGTGGATTAAGCAGGCAATTCAAACTCAGTCACAATATTCCATGCAGCTAGTGTAAGACATGCACTGTTGCACTTTTTATACTACCATATTATTATAATACTGCATTATTAAGTCAGCTTTGGTTACACTTCTGATATTCAAACTACTTTCATTTCGTTCAGTTGTCCTTTAATGCTTTCCCACCTTGAATTTTTTAATTATGCTTCCATTCTACAAATTTACCCTGAAACGATGGCAGATGAATTGATATTACCTGGGTTACCAGCTATCTGTATAGTACAGGAGATGCCTTATTTTGTTTGGTCATTGTGAGCTATGATGCATTTCAATCATTATTCCTTTCAGTTTGATTGGGATTCAATAGACATGAAACAAGCCATCTATTAATATAACCACTGTGACAAGAACATACGAGGTATACAATCTAGTCATCCATCTCCACTACAAGGCAGCATGCTTAGAGTGTGAGCTGATTATTATTGTTGCATCAAAGCTGATGAGGTAGTCTTGGGATGATGTCTGCTATATTATAATTATACTCACAAAGAATGTGGCGTTCTGTACTGTGCAACTACGTACATTGTGGCCAGCTGGGGTGGTGCAGCATGGGTGTGACGGACTGTGCATGCTAACCCTCTGACCTACAAGCCAAGATGAAACTTGCTGTAGATGCCATGTGTGGTTCTGTGTCATCTATCTACAATGGTCTATGGTATAGCTAGCTGGTAACACTACTCTATACATGCTTCACATGAGAACACATAGCTAATTGGCTATAATAGCTGTACAGTTTGGCTTATGTTTCTACATTTTTGGACTAGCATAATGCAAATTATAAGGAAATTATTATTGTGTTATACATGCAGCTGCAGCACCTAGTTGGGTATACATAACATTCCCCATCTACCATGCACACTAAGGATGTTCCATTGAATTCAGTGTAAAATGGTGCCAGCTTCTGGGTTGTATTATGACACAGACCAATAATGCAGAGTGAATTGGAGTACAATTGCAGCAAATAATTTGGTTTAGTATAGGCTATCAGTAAACTAATAATGCCTAGGAGAGATCGAGTATACAAAGATCTGATAGAAGAGTTAGGCTATACTTAGCACTATAAAAGCTGCACTGTTCTGAGTGAATTGAACTGCCAGCTCAATCTACCTTGATGTAGATCTTCATGTTGTTAATCCCAAGTGCTTCATCAGTGTATGGATAGTCATGACAGGAACGAATTTCAATAGGATTGGAAGTTGGATTGAACGTAAGAACACTGAACCAAGGGCGAAAGTCATTGCGACACTTGACATCGTAATCACTGCAACCACTTGTTGCATGCCACAAAGGATATGTGTACCATACACTTTCCCACTGTTCTCCAGGAGCAAGTATATTTTCTCCACAGTAAAAGTTGCTACCTATAAATGCAGGTCCCGTTGGCCCTCCCTTGCAAGGACAGCTATTCTCAAACACAGTAACTGCGTAAGTGAAAAGGTGCTGACGAGGGTTGCCATAGGTGATGGAAAGGCCATCAACATATGCTTCATCAATGGTCTGGTTTGGTGAATGAATATGGCTGAATGCATCTGGACTGCCAAAGGCATATCCTGCAGCGACACCACAGACAGCTGTGTAGTCTTGTCCGGCTCCAAAGAAGAATGATGTGCACCCTGCTTCCTTCTTCCAGCACACCTGTGCTCCACCAATGTTTTCAGACATGAATCCATCTGGACATTTGTCCAGTGGATTCACAGAGCCAATCTGAACCCAATCTCCAGGGCCACATCTGAGTCTGTAAGAACAAGAACAGAACATAATAATCTAAAAGAGTAGTGCAAAATTTGCTAATATTCTGTAGCTACAATTTACTGTACAGGCAAAACATATTTATACCCAAATTTGATAATCATTAATTTTAAATTACCACCTACCAGATCCTGGACTTTTCTAATGCTATGTTTAGTTGCTGCTAAAATTTGCAGACTTGAGGTATACAAAGGTGTTTGTTATTTCATACAATTGTTGGAGAGTGAAATTACAACTATCATTGCATGAACAATATCAACAGTTGGACATATTCACTGAGCGCACTCATCTTTAGTGTATAACCAAATGCTGAGATGCGGCACTCAACCCACTATAGTGACATTCTAGCTAATGCTGTAGCTACAGGTGAAACTACAAGCACATTGCTGCATTTATAATCAAGTTTAAAACTGTAAAATGAAATTTGAACAACATTATACTATAGACTCAGGCAGACTTATTTTTGTAATTCTAAATAGAACTTAGTAAAACTGAATTGTACTGAATTTTCCCACTTTGAAGGTAAAAGCATGTTTGGCATATGTAAGCACCCAGATCTTCTTGTACTTTCTCCATATGTTACATGCACGAAGGCACCCTTGCCCCTTGCCTATGCAATGTATGGGAAACATGCTGTGGAGTCATGAGGAGCACGCAGATGGATCACCAGTTTGCCAATTCACCATTAATCAATCCACCAGCAAGTACAGCAACACATGCCCAAGACCAAAACTGTCCATGTGCATAATACATATGACCCTTGGTAAAAGTATGCACATGATGTAGCAATGATGTAAGAATAATCTGGTAATGCAATACCAAATACCATACCATGCAGTACACCCTACACTAAAACATCATACAAGCATCATACATTACACATACTAAACATGATTTTGTCTGCAAAAGTGGAAATTTCACCACTACCCATTCCAAGGCCTTCCAGTGCTGAAAAATTAATTTTGGATCATCAGCTAGTGTGCTTGGGAATTAAATCTTATGTGCCATTGTACTCACATGCATGCGCTCCAGTTAAGTACACGCAACCATGAATATGCCAGCAATTCATTACCTGAGGTCTCTGTCAAATGCAAGGCAGCCTTGAAAGGCCAACAGGGTAGAAGCAGTAAACACAACAGCTAAGGATTCAAAGAATGTAGGCATCCCAAAACTTTCTTCTTCTACTTACTCTCCTGCATGTCGCAAAATCAGGTAAGAGAGACTGAATACTTGCATTTGCCGTTTTATGGATCAAAACAAAGTTACTTATAGTTATTGATCTCTTATTACCTTAACAGAATATATGATTATAAGACTTAGTAGATTATCAGCGAAAGTATAATACTGCTTCCAACAGAAGCATACTATTAATTTTAGAACATGTGCCATGTCTATCTTTACCATTATAATAAATTATGATACAGTGAATGATTTTCAGAACAGCTTTAATTTGAATACTGTCTTCAAACCTTCTTCTTCCTGCTTGCAATCTGCAGCATGTAAACCCAGCCTGCTTTTATAGTGTATGTGTATAGCCAGCTGTTAATAGTTAGTGTGGTGCATACATTCAATAGGCCTACAGATAAACCACCTTGCCCAGGTGTGTACATGGATTTGCTGTCACCTCACCCTCCACCCTCAGGTCTTAGTACAAAATCAATTTTCTCAGTCCCATGCTGAGCACCTTCCACTAAGTACTGCATGGGTTGGGCATTAAAAGCAAGCTTAGAATTAAGAGAGCATGCATTGACGGCTGGATAGATAAGCATCTCAAGGTGTATTTGCATGAGTGCTGGCAGCTTTGCTCACTATAGTATTACATCCACGTTTGCACAGATTGCAGGTTACACAGCAACGGCAGATGATTCCTGACTGTCAGAACAGCTACAAAACAGGCCATGGGAGTATGCATTACAAGTAGATATTTCTTGTGTGTGTATTTCCTGTGCCATTCACTACAGGTGGAGAAGTTGTTTCAGGAGAAGCCACTTTAGAATGTCAACTGTCAGTGAAGCCCTATCTGTAGTACTTATTGCAGTTGCCTCCACCCTGTTGACTCTCCAAGGTTACCTTGCAACCAGATTCATCAGACCACTGAGTAAGACGTTCTATTTAACTAGCTATACTGTGTGGCATTGAGTTTGACTCCGCTTGGGTTTCCTCAATTTGCACTTGAGGATTGAAGAAAATTGAGTAGACATGCATAGATATCACATGCAGTACTGTAGGTTGAGATTTGCTTCAATTAACCCATGATGAGGCTATACACTTTGCCAGCTAAAAGACTCAATCATTGGTTCTGTTGGTTATGTATTTGGGTGAGCAAATTGAAGCGAGCCTTTATTAGCAATTTGTGAGGTAGTGCGAATGTGTACGGCTGGCTGTGGGTATGGCTTATGCATTTCTTTATCTGCATGCCACCCTTCATGCTCGTCATATCATACTGAAAGACTGAGGGAAATTGTCATCATCATTTAATTGTTCTTGTTCACACAGATGCAAGTGTGGTACAGGAAATTGGATCCAGATTGGTTCTGTCAATCCACTAGACAACTCATGCATGTCCATCTGGATTCATGTCTGAAAACATTGGTGGAGTACAGGTGTGCTGGAAGAAGGAGGCAGGGTGCACATCATTCTCCTTTGAAGCAGGACAAGACTACAGAGCTGTCTGTGGAGTCACTACAGCTGCAGGATATGGTTACAACAGTCCAGATGCATTTGGATATACTCATTCACCCAGCCAAACAATCAATGAAACATAATGTTGATGGAATTTCTGTCACTTATTGCAATTCTCGTCAACATCTCTTCGCTTATGCTGCTACAACTACATTTGAAAACTGTCCTTGCAAAGGAGGACCAACTGGACCTGCATTTGTAGGTAACAACTATTACCTACTGTGAAGACCAACTGCTGGCTCCTGGAGAGGGTCTGGGACTAACATGGTACAGTGGAACCTGTCTAAGGTGGTCACTGTGTTAGACGGCCACCTTTCTAGAATAGCCAGTCTCCCTGGCCCACAATAACACCAGAGTATTGCAATCTATCACTGTAGAGCTGCCACCTCGCTATAATGGTCAATTAGAATTAACTGGCCCAAAGCTGGCTGTCTTTAGACAGGTTTCGCTGTACACCAGTACTGCATTGTGGCAACTACTGTACTGACCTTGACTGTCGTGATGACCCTCACCCTTGGCTCAGTTTTGAGACAGCCAGTGGACCTACTTCAGATCCTGTTGAAATTCTTTCTTGTCAGGATCAAGCATACAGCAACGAAGCAATTGGGCTTGTCAGCCTGGAGATCTACATCAGAGTGGATTGAGTAAGCCATTCAAACTTGGTCAGAGCCTTGCAGCTAGGGTTAATAATGCCCTGGCATTGCTTATCTTACAATTTCTATACATATTTACTACATTTTCAGCTTATATTGAAACATAACCAATATTATGAGTTATTAGTTAATGCATAGAAATATTTGTATTTTGATTAACAGCTAGACTAAAGGTATATATTCATTAAAGAGCACATGCAAAGGGTGCAGGTGTTCAGATCTTTTCAGCACAAGTAGGCCTTAGAATTTGTAGTGAAACGTTTGAAGCCTTATAGTGTATATTCACAAAAGAAAGTGGTATATACATACTCCTCATACACTGTTTAGCTATGCTGTGTTCAGCTGTAGCGTGAGTATCTGTACTATTATACCTCCTTGGTGAAAGATATATTGCCTCTGCCAAGTAATGTACGTACAAAGCCCTATGCTGGAAACACTCAGTGATGATTCAAGGACAAAATTCAAAGGTCAGACTCTCAAACCGCATGAACTATACCCACCTATGGGCCAGTTCTAACTGACCTTTACAGAGAGGTGGCTGCTCTACAGGTGTACATTGCACTGCTTTAGTGCTATTTGGGGCCAGCAAGGCTGGCTGTTTTAGAGAGGTGGCTGCCTAACTTGGTGTCCATCATTGACAGGTTTCGCTGTTTTGTGGTCTCATGCCTGCGATGCAAATAATTCAAGCTGTAGATATTTCAGGCTTTGGGTTACACACATGTTATATCCAGCGCAACTAGTTACCTTAATGTCTAATAGTGTAGGTAATGTCAGGCCCACCATGAACGCTCACCATATGGTGCTCATGGAGTAACACTTTAGTTCTTCCTAGTAGCACCTCTGAAGTAACCCAAACCTGCCAGTCAGTACTTGCTGCAGGTTTAGGAATAACTAACTGCTTGTACCAGGTGTGGCAATACACTGTTGTCATGCATCTTGCTGTAAATAAAGATGTTGCATTCTATTTCTCTTATAGTTCTGTGTTTTATAGTTGATTGAATGACTGATGTAGCTACATAATTATTATACTAGTTGTTTAACAACCTCATGCACTTATTCATTTGTTAGAACTTTTGTTTTGATGAACTATGTGTAAAAATTCTGTGTTGCTTGTTGTTTCTCTACATACACTCCATAATGATCATGTTAACTTGCTTCAGCACCGATATACTAGTTACAGAATGTGGATTAAGGCTGGGGTAAGTAATGAAAGTGGTCAGGTCAATGGGATCGATTAGCAGTGTTAATTGGTACACAACTACTGGGATGCTAGTCTGGCTAGCTAGACCGTCCTGATTATGTCCAGGGTGCTTATGAGGAAAGGGAAGGGAAGGTCTATATAGCAGGGTTAGCAATTAGTTCACATCTTTTCAACTGATTAGATGTGTATCCAATGCTTATTGGGATGGTCTCATTAGCTAGACTTCTTGGATGCAGGCTACTTGCATGTAGAGAGTTCAATTCATCCCAGGGACAAATTAGCCACATTCAAATTGATCCTCAAGTTTCTGCTGGTTGGGACCTGATGTCATGTCTTTGGTTGCCTCTGACAGAGAAGGATTAATTGAAGAAGAGCTTGTTTGGATAAGTGGTGTGAGGAACGTGAATGTGAAGGCCTGGTACTATATTGTTATCATTACTTATGACCTATCACGTGCACATGAACTTGACTTATCAGACGTCACGCTCGTGACGTCTATTTAGGAATGTTGTAGCTACATGGGACTAGCTAGCTAGACATTTGGGCTTGTTTCTATGCTTTTTCTGCTGACCATTCCTAAATCCCTTTTAATTCCAAAGGAATTTTTATACTCTAGTACAGTTATTACCCGCTTTATGTGATGTCCAAGTTTGCTGTTTATTCGTAAGTCAGTCTTATTTCTTTGCACTCTAGTTGTGTAATTGACATAATTATTTAAGACCTTCATGGTTCAACTGAATTCTCTTACCATTGATGTGTATCACTAATTGAAACTCCTCCATCATCATATGTTTTTGATCTCACAGATGCAAGTGTGGTGCTGGAGATTGGGTCAAGATCGGTTCTCTGAATCCACTAGACTCGTGTCCAGATGGATTCATGTCTGAAAACATTGGTGGGCCATCAAGTGTGCTGGAAGAAGGCAGCAGGGTGCACATCATTTTCCTTTGAAGCAGGACAAGACTACACAGCTGTCTGTGGTGTTGCTGCAGCATATATTTATCACAGTCTAGATGCATTTGGATATATTCACTCACTCAGTCAAACAATCAATGAAGCATACGTTGATGGCATTTCCATCACCTTCGGTAGGCCTCGTCAACACCTCTTCACTTATGCAGCTGCAACGACGCTTGAAAGCTGTCCTTGCAAGGGAGGGTCAACTGGACCTGTTACTTGCCTTGCAATTTTTCTTACCTATTTTATTATATAATCAGCTTGAAATTTCTTGAAACTGCATTTATAGCTACATATTTAATCTTCATTCTATTATTAAGTCAGCCTTTGTTTTAATCTTATCATAGGTTATCTGTTAATGCATAGAGTTCAATTATGTTTTGGTTAAGAGTTTGACTAATGGTGAATACTCATTACTGAACACATTCAACGCGTACCGGTGTTCTGATCTTCTGATCTGATTCAGCACGATCTAATGCATCTTTACTCTCTAATAGACCAGTTCCGTATAAGCGTTAAGGGGGCGGGTGCACCTCACTATTCATTCAAGACGTCATAATTGTATTCATAGCTCAGCAGGAAGTATGGTCATCAACAAGGTTAACTACTGGTACGTATACATGCAACCTAGACGCCGTTCGTGTCGGCACCCAGACTAGAGCGCTCCAACAAAGCGTAGAAACGATTCGTCGGCCAACTGTGCACAATTGGCGAAGAAGAAGTGAGGAGGAGTTGCTACCATTTGTTTGGCAACATGTGAATGCGCAGCTGGGTACGTGTATACCGATATGTGGTTATCAATCACACGTATATAGCAGTCAGCTTCACCATGTACATTATATACGCATATTGAGTCTCTTGCTCATTCCTATTTTGTAGGAATTCTGCAAGTTGTACCCACGTGTCTGCAGTTCTTTGTTCCCTTACTGGTTTGAGCCCAATGGCATTTCAGTTACAGCCTAATCTCCCAGCTACAGATGGCACTGATGATGAAACACCTGTTACATCTCTACCGTGCCAAAGGAAGGCACCAAAGACACCAAAAGAATCCACCTTGAAGATGTCAGAAGCTACCTTCCAGAAACATGAACATGCCGATAATCCAACCAAAGAGCTTTTCAACGGAAGCTACAAGATATGGCATTAAGAATGAGGAATGTGCTGTGAAACAGTACATTGCTCATTAACACAGCCATGGCCACCCTGAACTGCTTGCAACTCCATCTGGTCTCATCATCAACATCAATTATCCATTTCTAGGTGCCTCTCCAGATGGTTCTGTGTTTGATCCCATCAATCCTGAGCAACCGTATGGCTTTCTAGAAGTGAAATGCCCGTACAGTCACAGAGAGAAGACACCAGTGGAAGCATGTGCTACATCTGGCTTTTGCTGTGTGGTTGATTCTACTGGGCAGCTGCGACTACGTGATAATCACAAGTACTATGCACAAGTACAGGGGCAAATGGCTATCGGTGAGCGACCATGGTGCGACTTTGTTGTTTTCACCATGAAAGGACTGAGTGTGGAGCGCATCTCCTTTAACCTTGATTACTGGACAAATACTCTGCTGCCAAAACTAGTGTCTTTCTATGACAACTGTGTTGCTCCAGAATTGTGAGCCCCATTCACTCCTTAGGTATTCCAATTAGAGACCTATTTAAGAAGTAGAACATTATAACGTGCATTGTATACATGTGTAACCTGATGCTGTGGCTTATTGAATTGACCATGCAATATCTTGACTGTAACATCATTTAAGTTCCGTTAGTCATTCACTTACCCTTAAAGCATTTACTGCTCTATACATTATGCATCTGATTTAGAGTCACATGCAGTCTGAGAGCTTTTCAATATGATTGTCCACATCTGCATCACTGTCACTGTCAGTGTTGTCGTTAGACAATGGCAGTAGCACTGGTAGGAAGTTTGCAAGAAAACCACAGACAAAAACAGTTTGATTAGTTAAGCGAGCCATGGAGAAAGGTATTGACCCTTTTAAAATTGTAATTTTTTTCATTTTTCCAATAGCTCGCTCAACATGTATTCGCAATGAAGCGATTTCTTACCTGCTTCAATTGCTTGAGGTGACAGCTGTGATTGGCCTTCCAGAAAGGTGGAAGATTTAGTTCTTCATTAAGTTTTGCAGCATGTCTTTTATTGTAAAACTCCTATCTGCCATTATGGCAACACCTGGTGTTAGTGGAAGTAATGGAAGTAATCACCATAGGAAGACACTATATGTTAATGACTTAACATGAAAGAGGTCTAGCTTGATAGATGAGATTGGAATATGGGCAAAAGAAGCAGTCAGGCTAATAATACTAGCTATTGCACTTTCACATTCTGTTGGCCAAGGCCTTCTTCATGCATGTGCCGCACTGCCATGTTGCAACACACCCTGGTGGCAGATGTGTCTACTAAGTGTTGGGGGCAGGGAGGTGGGTCCTGCAACCAAACACTATCTTGGTGTGTTGATTATAGGTCGGGGGCTATGGTGACCCTGGAAACCATTCAGTAGGTCTGTGCCATCCTTTCCCCAACCCCCAGCCTCCCAGCTTCACTGAGACAGCAAGACTTGTGCAGTAGGAATTAATCCAGGGTGGTCTTATCAATGTAGTTACCTATAATTTTGCACTGCAATGAACTGACCTCTCAGCAGTAGCACACAGATACACAATACCATGCAAAAACCATTAATTTTTACTTGATTTGCTAACCATAAACAATGACAAACAGCATGTGCAATAAGGAGATTCTTGTTTCTGATTTATGTTTAGCTCAAAACTAGCTGCATATGTACGTACATCTGTACTGTGCCTCTCACAGTATTAGAGAACTGCTTCCTATAGCTATATGCTGGTAGCTAGTCTTGGTAGCAATAGTTAGCTAAAGCATTAACAAATTGTTTATTTTCAAATTGGGAGGATTTACTGCTGACTCTACTGCATGTGTACCTGGCACATACATGCAAGCTGCAATTCATGTGCTATAACTCAATAACAATTAAGTACTACCAGGCACTATGAGTTCTTTCAGAGTGTTAAGAGGAAGAGGTAAAGTGTTATAGAAACCAGAAATCATTATAACCCTAAGATAACTAAAATTATATACTGTGTAGCCTGTCTAAGACAACCACTTGTGGGCCAGTTCCAATTAACCTTTATAGAGATGTGGCTGCTCTACAGGGGTAGATTGCACAATTTGGGGGCAGAGATGCTAGTTGTTTAGAGAGGTGGCTGCCTAACACAGTGACCATCTTAGACAGGCTCCACTATACATCACAAAGCATACACAATTGCCCAGACATTCAGAGATAAATAAGGCATGGACATCAGTCATGATGATCATTATGCATACTGCATAGTTGTTTGCATGCAGGTATGTGAATTTAACACATGTTACTGCTACTGTAACAGTATTATATATACAAAAGGTTAAATTCTCTGTAGTGAACCTATAATAGACTGCTAATGATGACATCTGTCAAGTTAATTCAAATAGACATACATAGTTACGTATATTCTAGTCAAAAAAGGGCGACTCACCTCTATACTGAGCTTCCATTACTGTGCTGGATTGCCACTGTGCTGGAAGGCCTTTTCGGAGAATACCACTCCTCATCAGCAGCACTGGGCCAACAGCGTCCAGACGTCACCAAGCAACCACTTGTACGCGATTGGCTGGCAACCCCAGAAACGCTGATGATGTTAAATCGTGTCATTGCTTGAAATACACAGGGATATTCATGCAGGGGTGAACACAAATACAATAAAAGACTTGGCTAGACAACTCCCTGCATTTATTGTAGTTATATTCTCTTTTTGTGTTAGCTTGACATAATATCAACAATTTGGGAAGCTAAATTTAGGTATATGAGAAGGGGCCAGGCTGGAATAATTTATATGCAAATCAAGGAATTGAAGCAATGTACATTGTCAGACCACTTTTCTTATTGCTAAACTCCACATGATGCAACAGCATCACAATATTGAGCAACATACTGTGCTAGACTGCCTTGGAAGGGCTGGGCAAGAGACTATAGATGTCAGGTTGGTCATAAGGTGCGTATTGACTGCATGCGGTACATTGCTGGAAACACATGCAAAATGCAGAAGATCACCTCTAGTGTGTGGAAATCACTCACATAAGCATGTTAGTGGGTACCATTCTGTGTTCAATATTTTATGTATTAAGTAAGCAAGAAGTTAGGAATTACCATAATGGGCCATCAATCTAAAACATGGCACCACAAGAAATAATAAACATGGCTATAGGGACAGACCCAGCAGGTTGGATCCTCACATAATTATGATTAATTGATTTGACTTCACAGCACATTGCAGAATAAATGGTCTACACTGAAACTGGCAATTTTCAGCAGCTTCAATAATAATGGACTAGCTAGTTATACTGTTCTAGTAAAGAAATGAAAGGCCTATATCCTAAGAGTTATGGTAAGCAATGCCACACGTTATGCCTAACACTAGCTGCAATGTTCTAAACTGCCTGCTCAGTCCACTCTGATATAGATCTCCATGCTGGCAATCCCAAGTGCTTCATCGTTGTAAGCTTGATCCTGACAGGATCGAATTTCAACAGCATCAGAAGTGCTGCTGGCTGTCTGAACACTGAACCAAGGACGATAGTCATCACGGCAAGTTATATCATCATCTGAGCAATCGGATGCAGCATGCCACAAAACAGTGTTGGTGTACCACTTCCTCTCCCAATTCTCCCCAGGAGCCAATGCTTGGTCTCCACAGTATGTATTGTTATTTACGAATACAGGTCCAGGCTTTCCTCCCTTACAAGGACAGGCATCAAGTGTCATAGTAGCCGCATAAGTGAAAAGGTGCTGACGAGGGCTGCCGTAGGTGATAGAAATTCCATCAACATATGCTTCATCTATGGTCTCGTCTGGTGTGTGATTATAACCAAATGCATCTGGACTGCCATAAGCATACGCTGTAGCAACACCACAGACAGCTCTGTAGTCTTGTCCTGCTTCAAAGGAGAATGATGTGCACCCTGCCTCCTCCTTCCAGCACACCTGAGCTCCACCAATGTTTTCAGACATGAATCCAGATGGACATGAGTCTAGTGGATTGAGAGAACCAATCTTGACCCAATCTCCAGGACCACATTTGCATCTGTGTGAACAAGAACAGAAGGATACTAAAGGTAGCTGTTTCCTCTGAGGCATTATTATTATACTATGCACTGAGGCTGCTGAGTTAATGAAAGGCTGTACTATCATATATGTTTTGAACCAAAATGTCATCATTCAATGGTGCTTTGCATTTGCCAATGCCGCCTTAAGGCCCATGCAAGACATTTACCTGTGAAACTGCTTGTGGAGCTAACCAACTAAGCTACCAAGGAACATAGAGGAGAGAGTGGTGTAAGACTGAGCATGGTAAAGATGTTACTCCAACCAATAGTAGTTTGTCATCTAATGATATCAGAGAAGGTGGATAAGTAGGCTGAGCTACTCTTCCTCTTTTCAAAACAATGGATGTATATATAGTGATGATGTTAGTGTCTCAATTCTAACACAGGTGGAGCTGTTATTTAGTGTCCCATAGCACTGCATGGAAACAACACCTGGTGGCATCTCAGAGCAGAGCACTTAAATCATTACCCTGAGATGTTGCCAGGTATAAGTTCCCATGCAATATTCAGAGGTGTGAAGCTCAAGCCTATGTCATAAGATCTATATACTCTGTAACTGCAGGTGAAACTAGTCATATGGTTGCATATTATGTATTCAATCTTTGAAACTAGTCATCAATAGCAATCTTGAATGAATTCAAGATTCAATTGATCGAATTTAATTGAGATAAACCCCGTGCAGATATATGCATGAATGTGTCAGCAATTTCTTAACTTTACCTTAGATCCTTGTCAAATGCAGTTGCAAGACAGCCTTGAAAGGTCAACAGGCTAGAGGCAGCAAACACAACAGCCAGGGCTTCAATGAAAGAAGGCATCCCGAAGCTTGCTTCTCCCACTTCTCCTGTGACAAAATCAGGTAAGAGAGATTGAATAAAATTAGTTACTTACTGCATTAATTCATACAGCATCATACATCTTACATAGAGTTTCTAATTTTCCAAATGAATGTTTACAAGTAAGGTATCAGCTAGAGAACATGCTGCTTCCAGCCAAAACCTAATTTATGCTATACTAGCGGACAGACCCGCCCTTCGGGCAGGTCTCTCCGCGTGCTCGGCGTATGCCAGCTGGTCGGACACAGGCTGGTAATGCCATTGCTACTCAGGCCCCAGCTAGTAATGCACTGGCTGGTCATGCATGCTCTGGCAAAGGATAGTCCAGGCTGGCCTGGTGATGTCAGTGTGACACCTACCATGTCCAAGCAGACTTTCTGCAATATACAGACATATAATTTACAAAGGAATGCAGCAGAATGTTGGCAGATGTAGGGATGGTGAAAACGTATTCAAAGTCAGCGCATGTTAATGACCTGGGTTTTGTATGGACCGGCCCTCCTCCTTGTTGCATGGACCAACTGTCCCCCCTCTTTGCATGAACTGGCCCTCCTCCTTGTTACTACGGTTTTTCCGCCTGGTGGCTTTGCCATACCTTGCAGGTACGCACTGCACCATCCTTACATCTGCCCTTGTTTTTGGAGGAAACATTTTTACACACCCATAAGTGCAGGTCTCTCCATGTGTGCTCGGCATATGCCAGCTGGTCGGACACAGGCTGGTAATGCCATTGCTACTCAGGCCCCAGCTAGTAATGCACTGGCTAGATGGAGACCGGGTGTGGCGTTCGTAATCTGGGAAAGTTTGGTGTCCATGCGCCGTTGCTCGCGGGAGCGCTTCGCGGACAACCGTTCTGCTCACTCCTTCTTTATAGATACATGCTTGCATAACTACGTAGCACATAGGTGTTCTTGTTAGCTCAATAATTTTAAACTTCATACGGTACATGTTCATATGTGGGTTGGTAATACATTACACTAATGAGCTGACCGGGTGATGCCCTACTGGAGCTATTATTGTTATCTTCCCTGTTACATTTTCACTTCACTCCTTGTACATCTTCACTTCACCATAATAACATAATGGGCAGCTCCGACTTGAAAATGGCATACAAACTTTGGAGTACACAATGGCACACACACACACACACACACACACACACACACACACACACACACACACACACACACACACATGCATGTACACACACACGCACACACACACACATACAACACATGCATGTACACACACACACACACACACACACACACACACACACACACACACACACACACACACACACACACACACACACACACACACACACACACACACACACACACACACACATAATGCCATTGCTACTCAGGCCCCAGCTAGTAATGCACTGGCTGGTCATGCATGCTCTGGCAAAGGATAGTCCAGGCTGGCCTGGTGATGTCAGTGTGACTGACCTACCATGTGTGCATGCCATTTACATGGAAGATCACCGTAGACAAAAAACGGATAGTTGTAAGAAGCTGATGGTTTCTGTGTCAGACAACCCCCCTTTCCTTTTTCTCAGCTTCGGCATCGCGCTAGCTGTAATCTTCGAACCTGCGCGAACGCCTAGGATACGGCATACTTTCTTCCAAGATCCAAGATGGCCGACGGTCGGTTCATCCTGGGTTATCGCCGCGCGCTCCTTGGTAGTAGCTTATGTTAGCACGTATACCACCTTATATTGGTGTGAGGTACAGCGTGCGACAGCTGGGAACGTTTGGGCACGTTTCATCGACGTTCGCGGGAGGAGTTCGCGAACAACGGTTGGGGTTCTTCGTTTGTATTGGCAGCATAGGAACGTGCGCGGAAAACCGTATATTTTCTCCGTAAATCCAAGATGGCGGACGGTCGTTTTGAGGATTTTCGTCGCGCGCTCCTCGGCAGGGGCCTCTCCGCGCACGTCGCCCCCCTTAGATTGAGACCGGGTGTGGCGTCCATAATCTGGGAAAGTTTGGTGTCCATGCGTCGTTGCTCGCGGGAGGAGTTCGCGAACAACGGTTCTGCTCAACTGCTTCTTTATATATATAGATATGAACGCAATAAATGTCTGTATCCTTACTTTACACTAAGATCAATGACTCTTGGAGATCTTCAGTTGCAGTCTTTGAAGCTGTCTTCTCCAGGCTAGCTTGTAAATCTGCAAGCAATTGCAAACCGGCATGCTTTTATAGACTAGCTAGCTGCATGCATGCATGTGGTGCACTTAATTGATGTTTAGGCTACCACTTTGCTGATGTGTATATAGATTTAATTTGAAGTCACTCACCTTCTGTCCTCAGGTCTCATTACAAAATCAATATACCTCAGTGACATGGTACATATGTGTTATAATATTATACTCTGCATTTTGGCAGTAACTTGGAGAGCAAAAATGGCTTTATAATAATTCACTTCACTTTATGTTTAATCTATAGAATCGCCATGGCTTGTAACTACCTGTGCAATGTCACATGCTGCATGATGAGCCGCATTGATAAGTGGCTCGGTCATCTGTATGAATGCTAATGGAAAGGCAATCACTGGTTGCCATGTAGTAGAGTAATTGGTTGCAATTCGTTACAGCATTAACAATTTATGCATTTGGGGAGGGTTTGCCGCTAGCATTAATAGCATGAGTGCAGGTGCACCTGGTACAAGCAGGTTACAAATTATGGGTTTCAACTCAGCAGCAAGTAGTACTATATTATACACATATTGAGTCTCTTGCTCATTCCTATTTTGTAGGAATTCTGCAAGTTGTACCCATGTGTCTGCAGTTCTTCGGTCCCTTGCTGGTTTAAGTTCAATGGCATTTCAGTTACAGCCTAATCTTCCGGCTACAGATGACACTGATGATGAAACACCCATTACATCTCTATACCATGCCAATGGAAGGCACCAATATCACCAAAAGTATCCACCTTGAAGATGTCAGTAGCTACCTTCCAGAAGCATGAATATGACGAGCCTGCAAAGATAATCTTCAAACCTTTGGAAGACTTTGATCCCAGGCCACCCAAACTTTGAGGATCAGCAGCTAGTAGATTATCAGCAGCTAGTAGATTATCACCTCTCCTGGATAAGATACAAGGGGAGCAGCTTTCCATTTCATTGCTATCTGATCCAATGTGTGCAAACAGATCAACAGAACCACAGCATTCCAGTCACAAAATATGTATATCCAATGCTGCCAGGTTGAAAGAAACTATTGCTGCTGTCAAGAAAGACATGGAACTCAGTTCTGACCAGGCTCGAAAGATTGAAAGGGACACTCGCAAGCAGAGAATGTCTTCATTATGGTTCTCCATGAGGAGGTTCCGCATCACTTCTTCCCTGTTTGAAAATGTCGTATCTCGGAGGCCTGACACTCCTCCGGATTCATTGGTCCTGCGCATAATTCAACCAAAGAGCTTTTCAACGGCAGCTACAAGATATGGCATTGAGAATGAGGAATGTGCTGTGAAACAGTATACATTACTCATCAACACAGCCATAGCCACCCTGAACTGCTTACAACTCCATCTGGTCTCATCATCAACATCAATTATCTATTTCTAGGTGCCTCTCCAGATGGTTCGATGTTTGATTCCGTCAATCTTGAGCAACCGTACGGTTTTCTAGAAGTACAATGCCCATACAGTCACAGAGAGAAGACACCAGTGGAAGCATGTGCTACATCTGGCTTATGCTGTGCGATTAATTCTACTGGGCAGCCGCGGCCACGTGATAATCACAAGTACTATGCACAAGTACAGGGGCAAGTGGCTATCGGTGAGCGACCATGGTGCGACTTTGTTGTCTTCACCATGAAAGGACCCAGTGTGGAGCGCATCCCCTTTAATCCTGATTACTGGACAAATACTCTGCCGCCAAAACTTGTGTCTTTCTATGACAATTGTGTTGCTCCAGAAATTGTGAGCCCCATTCACTCCTTAGGTATTCCAATTAGAGACCTATCTAAGAAGTAGAACATTATAACGTGCATTGTATACATGTGTAACCTAATGCCATGGCTTATTAAATTGACCAATATCTTGACTGTAACATCATACAAGTTCAGTTAGTCATTCACTTACCCTTAAAGCATTGACCGCAGACAGCTATGATTGGCTTTCCAGAAAGGGAGGAAGATTTAGTTCAATTTTAATTTCTTACAGCATGTCTTTTATTGTAAAACCTCTATCTGCCATTATGGCAATACCTGGTTTATCCTCCAGAGTAGTGAGGAAACCACTTGGATGATTGCAAGTGTAGATCAGACAGAGGTTCAATAAAGACTTCACTTGTATTGATCATGACGAATTTCGTTGGAAACTTGTCTTTGAAAGCACATGGCTGTGTTGCAAAGACTTGCTTCACTGTCGATATCCAATCAATTTCTTTGAAATGCGGGTGCATGAAGCAAGTCCACGTTGTGATTATGACGTGAAACTTGTGTAACAGATAACCAAACTGAAATGCCAGGTCCATGTGCGGCCACCAAAATGCTCACTATGGTGCTCCTGGTATAGCACTTCAGTTAGTATAATTATTCCTAATAGCACCTCTGATGTAACCCAAGCCTGCCAGTCAGTACTTGCTGCAGGTTGGGATTATTACTACTTCTACCAGATATATGGCAATTGATTACAGCTAGTTTCATGATCGATCCTTGTTGCAAGTTTGGTTTTGAATGCATTCAGGAGCAAGCGAAGTTAGCACTACTGATCCAATTTGCCTCTCTAAACAATCACAACAGGTGGAGAAAATTCTGTATAATTTTATTATAATGTGAGTTTCAGGATGGCCGTTTTCATTGAGGCCCAATAATAATTGTAGTGCATATTGCTTCCTCAGTGTTGCAATGCCCTTACAAGGTGCCTTGCAACTGATTTTGAGCAGCTTGGTTTTGAATATTACAATGATTACGTACACAGCCTTTTTACTTACAAATTAGGATTATGGAGTAATTTGGAATGTAACTACATGGTCTTCTTCAAACTACATCTAAAAGAGTTGAAGACAAAACATTCCTGTCACAGCTAGAATGTGGTTTAAAGTTGATATTAATCTCTTGAGCTATAGACCTCTTTCATGTTAAGGCATTAACAGAAGTAATCACCATAGGAAGGCACTTTATGTTACTGACTTAACATGAAAGAAGTCTAGCTTGATAGATGAGATTGGAATATCGGCAAAACAAGCGGTCAGGTTAATAATACTAGCTATTACACTTTCACATTCCATTGGCCAAGGCCTCCTTCATGCATGTGCCGCACTGCCATAATTATTGCAATACACCCTGGTGGCAGATGTGTCTACTAAGTGTTGGGGGCAGGGAGGTGGGTCTTGCAACCAAACACTATCTTGGTGTGTTGATTATAGGGGCTATGGTGACCCTGGAAACCATTCAGTAGGTCTGTGCCATCCTTTCCCCACCCCTGCCTCCCAGCTTGACTGAGACAGCAAGACTTGTGCAGTAGGAATAAATCCAGGGTGGTCTTATCAATGTAGTTGCCTATATTTTTGCACTGCAATGAACTGACCTCTCAGCAGTAGCACACAGATACACAATACCATGCAAAAGCATTAATTCTTTACTTGACTTGCTAACCATAAACAATGGCAATCAGTTGTATATAACAAAATAACTATGCATGTGCAATAAAGAGATTCTCATTTCTGATTTACGTTTAGCCCAAACTAACTGCATATGTATGTACTTCTGTACTGTGCCTCTCACAGAATTTAGAGGACTGCTTCCTATGTTGGTAGTCTTGGTAGCAATAGTTTGCTGAAGCATTAACAAATTATGTACTTATAAATTGGGTGGGTTTACTGCTGACTCTACTCCATGTCTACCTGGTACGTATATGCAAGCTGCAATTCACTTGTTTTAACTCAATACCAATTAAGTACTACCAGGCACTATAAGTTCTTTCAGAGGTGTTAAGAGGAAGAGATAATGTGTTATAGAAGCCAGAATTATTACAACACTTAGACAACTAAAATTATAGACTGGGCCAGTTCCAATTAACCTTTATAGAGACATGGCTGCTCTACAGGGGTAGATTGCACAATTTGGGGGCAGAGATGCTGGTTGTTTAGAGAGGTGGCTGACTAACACAGTGACCATCTTAGACAGGCTCCACTATACATCACAAAGCATATACAATTGCCCAGACATTCAGAGAAAAATAAGGCATGGACACCAGTCATGATCATGATCATATGCATACTACATAGTTGTTTGCTTGCAGGTTTGTGAATGTAACACACGTCACTACTACTGTAACAGTATATAGTATGGGCGTAACCTATATATACAATAGATTAAATTCTCCGTAGTGAACCTATAATAGACTGATAATGATGAAAACTGTCAAATTGGTTCACATAGTACATAGTTATATTCTCTTTTTGCGTTAGCTTGACATAATATCAACAATTTGGGAAGCTAAATGAATGTATATGAGAGGGGGCCAGGCCGGAATGATTTATATGCAAATCAAGGAATTGGAGCAATGTACATTGCCAAACCACTTTCTTATTGCTAAACTCCACATGATACAACAGCATCAAAATATTGAGTAAAATGCTGTGCTAGATTGCCTTGGAAGGGCTGGGCAAGAGTCTAGATGTCCGATTGGTCATAAGGTAAGTATTGACTGTATGCGGTACATTGCTAGAAACACACACGCAATTCAGATCACCTCTAGTGTGTGGAAATCACTTCACATAAGCACGTTAGCGGGTACCATTTTGTATTCATTCATATTAAGTAAGCAAGAAATTTGGAAAAGAAATTGGATTGGAATTACTATAATGGGCCATTGATATAAGACATGGCACCTCAAGTAATAATAAACATGTCTATAGGGACAGACCCAGCAGGTTAGATCCTCACATGATCAATTGATTTGATTTCACAGCACATTGCAGAATAAAGGTTCTGCACTATATAAGTGGCAAATTTCAGCAGCTTCATTAATAATGGAATAGCTAGTTATACTGTTCTAGTAATAATATATTGAGTAATAGAAATGATAGGCGTATATCTTAAGAAATGAAAGGCCTATATATTATATTCTAAGTGTTATGGTAAGCAATGCTACAGGTTATGCCTAACACTAGCTGCAATGTTCTAAACTGCCTGCTCAGTCCACTCTGATATAGATCTCCATGCTGGAAATCCCAATTGCTTCATCGTCGTGCTCTTGATCCTGACAGGAACGAATTTCAACAGCATCAGAAGTGCTGCCGGCTGTCTCAACACTGAACCAAGGACGAGGGTCATCACGGCAAGTTATATCATCATCTGAGCAATCGGATGCGGCATGCCACAAAACAGTGTTGGTGTACCACACATCCTCCCACTCCTCCCCAGAAGCCAATACTTGGTCTCCACAGTATGTGTTGTTATTTATGAATGCAGGTCCAGTCGGCCCTCCCTTGCAAGGACAGCTATTCTCAAACACAGTAGCTGCATAAGTGAAAAGGTGTTGACGAGGGCTGCCATAGGTGATGGAAATTCCATCAACATATGCTTCATCTATGGTCTCGTCTGGTGAGTGATTATGACCAAATGCATCCAGACTGCCAAAAGCATACGCTGTAGTGACACCACAGACAGCTCTGTAGTCTTGTCCTGCTTCAAAGGAGAATGATGTGCACACTGCCTCCTCCTTCCAGCACACCTGTGCTCCACCAATGTTTTCAGACACGAATCCAGTTGGACATGAGTCCAGTGCATTGAGAGAGCCAATCTTGACCCAATCTCCAGGACCACATTTGCATCTGTGTGAACAAGAACAGAAGGATACTAAAGGTAGCTGTTTCCTCTGAGGCATTAATATTATACTATGCACTGAGGCTGCTGAGTTAAAGAAAGGCTGTACTATCATATATGTTTTGAACCAAAATGTCATCATTCAATGGTGCTTTGCATTAGCCAATGCCACCTTAAGGCCCATGCTAAACTTTTACTTGTGGAACTACTTGAGGAGCTAACCAACTAAGCTACCAAGGAACATAGAGAAGAGAGTGGTGTAAAACTGAGCATGGTAAAGATGTTACTCCAGCCAATAGTGGTTCGTCAGCTATTGATATCAGAGAAGATGAATAAGGAGGCTGAGTTACACTTCCTCTTTTCAAAATAATGGATGTATATATTATAGGGATGATGTTAGTGTCTCAATTCTAACACGGGTGGAGCTGTTATTTAGTGTCCCATAGCACTGCAAGGAAACAACACCTGGTGGCATCTCAGAGCACTTAAATCATTACCCAGAGATGATGCCAGGGATAAGTTCCCATGCAATATTCAGAGGTGTGAAGCTCAAGCCTATGTCATAAGATCTATATACTTTTGTAACTGCAGGTGAAACTAGTCATATGGCTGCATATTATGTATTCAATCTTTGAAACTAGTCATCAATAGCAATCTTGAACGAATTCAAGATTCAATTGATCAAATTTAATTGAGATAAACCCCGTGCAGATTATGCATGAATGTGTCAACAATTTCTTAACTTTACCTTAGATCCTTGTCAAATGCAGTTACAAGACAGCCTTGAAAGGTCAGCAGGCTAGAGGCAGCAAGCACAACAGTCAGGGCTTCAATGAAAGAAGGCATCCCAAAGCTTGCTTCTCCCACTTCTCCTGTGACAAAATCAGGTAAGAGAGTTTGAATAAAATTTACTAATTACTTACTGCATTAATTCATACGGCATCATACATCTTACTTAGAGTTTCTAATTCTCCAAATGAATGTTTACAAGTAAGGTATCAGCTAGAGAACATGCTGCTTCCAGCCATAACATAATTTATGCTATAATTATATGAATGCAACAAATGTCTGTATCCTTACTTTACACTAAGATCAATGACTCTTGGAGATCTTCAGTTGCAGTCTTTGAAGCTCTCTTCTCCGGGCTAGCTCGTAAATCTGCAAGCAATTGCAAACCAGCATGCTTTTATAGACTAGCTAGCTGCATGCATGCATGTGGTGCACTTATTTAATGTTTAGGATACCATTTTGCTGCTGTGTATATAGATATAATTTGAAGTCACTCACCCTCTGTCCTCAGGACTCATTACTACGAAATCAATATACCTTAGTGACATGGTACGTATGTGTTATAATATATACTCCGCATTTTGGCAGTAACTTGGAGAGCAAAATGGCTGGAAAGATAATTGTCTCCAAGTGTATCTGCATATGTTTTCATTTAATCTGGCCTGTTTCGTCTTATGTATAATCAACTCCTACTGAGAATGGATGAGAAGTAAGAAGTAGCAGAAAATGCAACAGGTGCAACTTGCTAAGGGTGTTGGTTGACAATAATGTGTCTTACCAAGACTGTTCACAAGTATCTAGAGAATTTATACAGGCACTGCTATGTGTCACAGATGAACGTGCCTGTCACAGTTTATTGTTAGAAAGAATGCCCATCTACTATACAGTAGCAGTTCCACAACTCAATCTTCCATGGTTTCAGCAAAGCAGATAAAGGGAAAGAGCTAAATCAAAAGCTTGTCAAGTGCACAGTTATTGAGAGGACACAGACAGCGAAAGGTTTCAGACTGAAGAAGCTTCTGTTGTCTATGCTTGAATCTGGGTAATAATGTGATACAGAAGTGACTACCCCAATAATGTTCAGTGCGCTATTCAGTTTGGCAGCTATACATCTGCTGCCTTGTTCAGCTACTGCTCTATAAAGACTAATTCTAAATGGCTTTCTTAGATAGGTTTCACTGTGTTGTGCCTTAATCCGAAGTCTGTAGGCTATAATTGCAGAAGATATGGCCTTATACTTCTAACCACATACTGCATTAGGTAGTGATATCTGCTGTGATGGCATCAAAAGCAGTGAAGAGAAGGAAGGAAGAAGGAAATTAATCAATTCATTTCACTTTATGTTTAATCTATAGAATCGTCCATGGCTTGTAACTACCTGTGCAGTGTCACATGCTGCATGATGAGCTGCATTGATAAGTGGCTCGGTCATCTGTATGAATGCTAATGGAAAGGCAATCACTGGTTGCCATGTAGTAGAGTAATTGGTTGCAGTTAGTTCCAGCATTTATTATTTAACCACTTATGCATTTGTGGAGGGTTTATTGCTAGAGTTAATAGCATGAGTGCAGGTGCACCTGGTACAAGCAGGTTACAAATTATGGGTTTCAATTCAGCAGCAAGTAGTACTACCAAGCACAGATAAGTTGTTTTAGAGGTGTTAACAGGAAGAGCTAATTCTGTTTTATGTATGCCAGTTATGCCAATGCCATAATCAGCTATATAATAGCAATTATACACACTGAAGCAATTAGCCACAAAGCTCCCGGAGAAGACACATTCACCCAAACAGAGGTAAAAGACAGACAGAAGTCATATTAACTGTTGGATTACAGGTACACTAGTATAATAAAAAAATAAATTAAAAGGGATTTAGGAGTGACCAGCTCAAATAGCATACGAACATTAGGATAGGAATAGCCATTCATATATATATATCAGGAACAAAAATTCCTAATTAGACGTCACAAGCATGAATTCTGATAGATATGACTTACTGCTACTGTGTATAACAGTAGCATCCTGTCATACTATTACACTAGTAAACTAAACAATGCTGAGTTAATTAAGCGATGTGGAAATTATACTCCCATTTTGTATTAGCCTGTCATTGCATTTTACATTTTGGAAGCATAATTAACGGGCAATTGGAGCATATACCATAATTTTATATCACATTCAGAGTACAAGATAGTAAGATCTCGCTTGACCCCTCCCACAAAGGGAAAGGGTCAGGTTTCTTCCAAACATTGACTTGTGTCTATGAAAGTAATGCAATTATTTCACCGAAAATGCAATTATGCAGTGACTTTGTGTGATTCATAGTCGATGCACACACCTGCTGTATAAGTATTCTACATTGAAAATGGACCGAAAGCTGCAAAACCCCATTCATGGCTACATGTGAATATGCAAGACATACACTGTCCTGAAGTCACCTGCTGTTAAGTGGCACAAGGAGGACTTCCTGTTCACCTAAATAATGCTCCTTACCCTACAGTTGCATCGTGCACAAGTCAATGCATATGAATGAAGCAGTACCTGACCCTTCCTCATTTTAGGATGGGGATGAAGTGACACCTGACTTAGGGTTAACCCTAACCCTAAGTTGCCTATCTTCTGCTTAACCTTTCTTTAGTTACTCCAACACTCTTCAGAATCTCTACAATTAGCTACGTTCACTACAAGTGAAGCTTAAGGCACATTACTGCACATGCAATTGTATGCAGAGTAGATGCATGAATTCTATTACCACTATTCAGCACATGATCTTCTGAGAACTGAATGAACTGTTCTGAGGGCTTATTAAGTGCATGGACTGCAAAAGACTGCACTAAGACTGCATTGTTGCATGTCATTAAAAACATGCTAATGGATGCATGCCCAACAGAGTGCACAAAAACACACCTCTGGAATATACACATGCTCGCTTGTCTAACTCACCAGACCCTGTGTCACCATGCAAAGTGCACCACAAATGCAACTATGGGATTTCGTTGCCTGTGCATGCATGAAATGCTTGTTCTGTGTCTACTGGATATAACAAATGTATTATACAATGCAGTCTATAGCTGTTTTATTGTCTCATACATGTAATGTGTAATCGTGGGCTAATGATCGACGGCCCAGGATTGCTGTGAGGGAGCGTGCGCGCAACGAACGCAGGTACACTGGGCAACTGCACTGAGCACTAAGGCAATCATAAACTGTGTACAGGCACTTATATAGGATACCAGACAACATAACAAAGAAAGACAAAGCGGTGTTCACGGCCTGCGCTACACAAAATACATTCATAGTAATACACTAATAGATTGCATGACATAGAATCAACATGTACAAAGACAAGTGACAGTCACATGACAAGAAGCCACACTCAGCACATTACAAATGCAAGTAAAATGGTACTGTTTCTCAGGCTTTAGCAATAAAATTAATGTTATATCAACCCAATGTAACCTTATAATTAATGTTTGATAGTGTGTGAAATGTTAGACCCACCAAAACATTCACTACGGTGATATAACACTTTGAAATTGGTTCTTCCTAGTAGCACCTCTGAATTACCCCAAGCCTGCCAGTCAGTACAGTTACTGTACTTGCTACAGGTTGGGACAGTATAACTGTTTGCATCCTGTGTGGCAGTGCACCACTGTCAGGTGATGTGCTGCAAGTAATCTGTTACCATTCTATTTCTATAAAATTTGTTATAGTAGATTCAAGGTTAAATAACCAAAGGACATCTGCAAATTCTAGCTATTTTATCTACCCTCATGCATGTTTGTTGCTAAATTGCTTGATTCATGAGTTGTTGGGCTACTATTACATATAATTATAGCACTGCTGCATGTGTTTCTCTGTACAGCTAATTTGTCACAGCATGTGGTTTAAGACTGGAATGAGGAATGGAACATGCAGGCCAATTAATGGGATCAACAGTATTAATAACTTATAGTGTGTCAGTGTGCATTGCAACTGTGCAGATGCAAATTATACTCAGGCATAGGGCTCAAGGGTAAGTCATCCCTGGGACAATGCACCATCCAAACTGATACCCAGTCCTGCTAGTTGGGATTACCTTTGTATATACAAAGAGCTTGGCAGGATAATCTACTTGCACTTTTTGAAAGATTTTACATTGAGCAGAATTTTTGATTAGGCCTTTGTTCTCGTGTGAGGCGCCGGAAAAGTGCAAATATAAAAGCTCATAGGAGAATACTGAATGTACTGTACATTTATATTGTTACATGGCAATGTGTAGTTTTCAAAAAGCATGGCATGACCATGACATCTGACCCATGTCATGACCATGATATTGCACAATTCATTCCAAGCTCACCGAGGTATATGTAGGTAGAAAGTAAACAAAGACTTCAGACTGTTTGGGTATCTGGAATGGCCTGGCAAAAAGTGCTTGCAGAGATAATAAAGCTAACTTAATTTCCCTATATACAAATGTAAATAATTTTTAATTAAACTTTTGTTCTTGTGTGAGGTGCACTGAAAGTGCAAATATAGCTAAATGCTTATACAGTAGGAGAATACTGAATGTACTGTGCATGCATTAATGTCATGTTTGGTATTCAAACAAAAATGCACAGTCATGCAGTAACTGTTATGAACTGTGGTGGACATGATCAGGTAGTCCAGTCAGTGCCAATAGCACCAATCAGTGCCAATTAGCAAGAAGCTGCACCTATGCAGTAGCTCAGCTCTTAGCACAGTTGACTGACAATCTGTATGGTGCAGGGCTCAATTCCTACTTCACCCACATTCCCCTCAAATTTGCTTCACTAGTTTTTGAGGCATTTCTTCAGCTATATTATTAGACTGCCATGCGACTACTCCCCAGCATTGATAAAACTATAATTATTATAGCATTTTCAAAACAATAGTATACCTCACTATGATACAGATGTGCATGCATGTGTGTACAGGTATAACACCATGCACCACCACATACAGTGTAGCTAATCTGTGCACATGCCATAAACGCATACCATAACACTACAGCCACCACCACCATATATGTTATACAATCGTGCACCACCACCACACAGTGCATGTTGGAATATGCGTGTGCATACAGTATAATTATGCACCATTGCAATAAGGAATAGCACCACCAGTGCAAGTTACATAGGGTCACCACCACCAGCTGCAGTGCAAGTGTTTGCACTAGTTGCTGGAAAGATGAACACCACCAGTACAAGTTCTGATGGTAACCACCACAAGCTCCAGTACCGTTTTGTACTTCGCATGGTACCTTTCTACCAGGAGTACACGCCTGGGTGTGCTCCCAGTAGAAAGTGACTTCAGGATTTTTGGCATCGTGCTAGACACTGCTAGGCTCATTAATGCTAAATATTTTCATAATGATTCCATGGGTCCATGGTTTGTTTGTGGTAGCATTGGTTTATAGTGTATGTATAGCTAACAATAGTATGGTGTGGTGTGGTGTGGTGTGGTGTGGTGTGGTGTGGTGTGATGTGGTGTGGCGTGATATAGTGTGGTACGATGTGGTGTGGTATTGTGTGCTGTAGCTTAGTATGGTATGGTGTGGTGTGGTGTGGTGTGGTGTGGTGTGGTGTGGTGTGGTGTGGTGTGGTGTGGTGTGATGTAGTGTAGTGTGGTATATATATCCGTTGTCCTTCTATGTATGAATCTCATATAATTATATTATCCTACATACTCCCTATTCCTACAAAATGTATATATATACGCTCTAAATTTTGTCTGGATAACATAACTAATAATCAGAGACAAATTACTGCTATGTACAGTCATTATATAGTAAAACTTGTAAGACAGCCATCTGTGGGCCAGTGACCTGAATAGAGAGGGACCGCCCTACAGAGGTAGATTGCAATGCTTTATTATTAGTGCTATTTAGGGCCAGGTAGTTTGGCTGTTTGAGAGAGCTACGCATGACAGTAACTATCTTAGATGGGTTCCACTGTATTACATTCTGAACTCCTAGAAGCTAAGATTGTACAACTGTTCATTTTAACCATGGAATCATTTAACTGCATGCGCAAGCAAATACACTGCTTTGGGCCAGCACCTAATGTACTTGCATTGTGTGAAATAGCTGTGCCCTGTCCATTTCCTCTGGCTAGTTATAGGGTCCCCTGGTTACATAAGACCCCCTCATTGCTACACTTTGGGATGCTTTTTTAATACTGCTGGATGCCCTTGTTGAATGAACGCACCTATGATGATGCTGCACAAAAGTATACTTCTTCATCCTAAACCTTCCCCCCCTAAGTGTAGTAGTAGCTACATTAGCATGGAAGTTTAATGCATAACGGCTTGTGTAACTGTGCAAAAAATTCATGAGTTGGAGCACTGTGTAAAATGGTTGTCAGTTCGACTTATGTGGTATAGAAACAGAGCGAGTCTGCACTAAGGCCATCGACACCTTGTCAGTGTGGCATTCTGTGTCAATGTGGCTTCAACAATAGTAGATTTACAAACATGCATGAACATATGCATGGTCAAACAGATATTTATTATTACAACTCTTTAAGCTTTTGTACAGGATAGAGCTATGATGAGAAAGGTGATCCTGTATGCCATTCAGCAGGCCTTTGATAGCAATGCTGGTGCATATGTAGCAGGCTATTTCAATGAAATTATTGTGTAAAACATTACATATCTAACACCCCATCTGGTCTTGTCCCATGCAGTTCCCTGTACTGCAATAAAATGTCCTCTCAACAGTAGAATATTGGAACGCCATGCAAAAGGTATGATTGACTTACTGTAGGCATATATATATATATACAACTGCTTGCAATGTATTCTAACAAATATAGATATGTACTATTATGCTACTCATTGCTGATTATATTAGTGCTGCCAAAGATGGTTGCTATACAGAGGTAGCTAGATTGCAATACTCTAAAGCAATATTTGGGACCAGGGAGGTTGGTTGCTCTAAATGGCTGACCCAATCCACTCTGGTGTGGATCTCCAAGCAGGCAATGTATACCAATTACTTCATTGCCGTATGCTTCATCTTGACAGGTGCAAATTTCAACAGCATCAGAAGCAGGTCCGCCAGCTGTCTCAACACTGAACCAAAGGCGACGGACGTCATAACACTCTAGATCATCATCAGACAAATCAATTGCTGCATGCATGCCACAAAATAGTGTTGGGATACTACTGCTTCTTCCACTCCTCCCTTTTGGCCAACACTTGATCTTCGCAGCATGTGTTGCCATCTACGAATGCAGGTCCAGGCTTTCCTCCCTTGCAAGGACAGCTGCCCTGTGATATAGCAGAAACGTAAGCAAAGATATGTTGACAGGTTTTGCTGTGGGGGATAGAAATTCCATCAACATATGCTTCATCGATGGTCTGGCTTGGTGAACGATTGCATCCAAATGCATCTGGACTGCCATAAGCATACGCTGTAGCTACACCACAGACAGCTCTGTAGTCTTTTCCTGCTTCAAAGGTGAATGATGTGCACTCTGCTACCTTCTTCCAACACACCTGTGCTCCACCGATGTTTTCAGACATGAATCCAGCTGGACATTTATCTAGTGGATTGAGAGAACCAATCCGTATCCAATCTCCAGGACCACATTTGGAGCTATATGAACAAGATGAGAATGATGCTATAAGAGGGAAGGTTGCTGTTTCTTCAGATGCATTCTAACTTCAATATGCACTAGTACACTGCTGAACAAATGACAAGGCTGTGCTATAATATAAATAATTTGATCCAAAGCTTAAGGAGGAGTGGCGCAAGACGGAGAGGAAATAACATTAGTTGTTACCTGGATCATGCAGGACTGCATAAATCCCGATTCTAATATTCATGCAAAAGAATGATTTTAGGTAGGCTATTAGAGAAAATGTTGCTTCCAATGGAAACATAATTATGACATGTCTGAAGCAAATTCTAGGCCTATTATAAAATAAGAGTACGTACAGACTGCACACATACCGTATTTTTGCTATAATGAATGATTCTCGGAGATCTTTGGTTGCAGTCTTTGAAGCTGTCTTCTCCAGGCTAGCTTGTAAATCTGCTAGTAAGTGAAAACCAGCTTCCTTTATAAGCTAGCTAGCTACGTGTGAAGGCTGTTATTGACTAGTGTGGTGCCAACATTAAATATAGGGAAGATTTGCTTATATATCTATAGGTCTGAAGTCACTCACCCTCTGTCCTAAGATCTCATTACTACAATATCAGATTCAATTTTTGCATTTTGACAGGAACTTGGAGAGCAAAGATGGCTGGAAAAATAATTGCTTCAAATGTGTTTGCATGTGTTGGTAATCTAGTTTGCTAGTTAAAATCCAACATGCATTCATGATCAATAGGCCTAGGTATACCACGAAGTGTATATAGATTTACTGACAGTTGTGCCACTCTCAGCTCTACCTTGCTGTGTGTCGCAATGCTACTTCTGAATTAATTATAGTCATGTGGATTGTGACATAATAGAAATCAATGTATTTGCCCCCCCCCCCCCCCCCCCCCAATGTTGCCAGGCCCTATTGTCCTCCTGAGTGGAAGTGGAAATGGAAAAAGAGACTGCATAAGAGGCTAGCTTGCACCTGCCCAATCATTTGGATCTACATCACTTTAAATACTGACCAATCGGTGTCTACAAAATTTTAGACCATGCAGCACTCAGGATGCTTATATTCCCTCAAGCCTTGTGCTCTAAGTCTAAGAAACACCTCTTGGTCAATACTTAACCATTACTGTACATAGAACCCAGTGGTCAATGTATGAAATACAGATAGCAATTATATAGATTTTGCTGTTCAGGCCACATGCATATGCATGATATTGTGAGAATTACAAATTCCCATTAAAATGCTGCACAGAAGGCCATATATAGTTAACATAAATGAAATTCAATCATATGTATCTTGCACTAGATATACAACTTCATAACCACACCCAGCCCAACTTCTGGTATAGCCATTCATAAGTGGCTTGAAAATGTGCTCTTGTGACTGCATGTGGTTGACATTCACAGATGCACCTTCACCCAGCACAAGATGACCGATCATGCAGAATACAAAGATTATGAGCATTTATGGATTTGTGTTCATTCTTGCCTATGAAGTGTGTTCACAAGTGTGTTGATGAATCACACAAAATTAGTTGCTATAGCTACTATACATTGATACACAGCAGTGACCGGTGAGAGCATAGACAAACAAGGGTTCCCTCGTTTGTCTATGGCGGGAGCAAGTATTTCGAGATGGGGCAACAGCCCCATGAGTATATTTATTCCATTTTTAAGGTAGTGGCAGTGGCTCAAGACTTTCATTTAGGGTACATTAATTATGACTATGTAACTCTAAAACCATATAACCAATCATCCTGATTATTACAAATGTTATAAACAAGGAAGTGTCCTATAATATGGTGTGAATCATAAATTGATGGACACTTCCGTACTGTAATAATCTAATTGAAACAAGAAAAATTTCCCAGGAAATTACTTCAAACAACTCCACAAAAATCTATCTAGTTTTGAAACTGAATGACTGAGCACTACCAAAGCTGGACTATAGTACCTAATGGTATGTGCACAGTTCGAAATTTTGCAATATCTTAGCCACGATTACGATATCCTGCCACAGTTTCCTGCGCACTGACATGTACATTGTGATGGAGCCAACCACATTTGATGTCTTCGTGCCGTTGCCGACTAGATAGCCAAGCAACACCTTGGTTCCACACACTGCTGTAGCACTGAGAGTGCAGTAAGTTGAATACAGCGAATAACTATAAATGCATACACAGCGCTGCTTGCAAGAGACCGCCAGAAGGCTTCTTTGGTGTGTAAAACGCTTTCACTGCGGAAAGAACTATCGATTTCAGTCTTAACATAGACTCGGGCCGATAACTGATTGATTTTCACACCTTAACTTAAGAGCTTCAGCAATTCGGTCCACTGTCTGCAGATAGTTGTTGACTTCTGTAGGAGCACAGCGGCGGCAATTTGAAGGCTTAGGTATCCGAGGGAGAAATGTCGGGTCCAGGAATCAAAGCTAGAGAATTCCTCCTCAAGAGGTTGACAAAGGGCGGCAACTATTTAAACGGAGACCAGACGCGTGGCAACAGTTTGGGCTTCGCCGTCGACAGAGTGCAATTGTTGTAGCTGTTTCTAGGTTTAAATGGCTTAGCTTGAGAGTCTGCAACAGTCAATTTACGTGTAAATCGATTGAAGGGTGTTTATCTCTGACATCAACTAGGAAGACTTTTTAAACGGCACAGCCAGCGTTGGTGATGGGCTGAAATACTTGAACAGCTTATAATTCGATTATAGTCTAAGAGTACAGAATATAGCCAAAACGTATTGGAAATGCCGATTTTGCGTTGACAATAGGTATTGTCTCATAATTTAATTACGTAACACCTCTACTGCAATACCTTTTGGCTAGTTTTCTGTCTTTCATAACTCCCTCAAGGAAGAAGCAATCGACTCCAACTTCAGATATGTAATTCAGGCCCCTTAATCAACCACTGCACTGAAAATTTGGTAGGATTGATTTCAACACGTGAGCCACTTCTACTACCTCAAGTAGCACAAACCTTCCTAAGACAAACTGCCTATCTTTTGTGTTGACCAAAAATGGCCCCTTCATATCGTTTTCGACGATTTACGCTTGCTGCCCAGCACCAAAAACTGGCGACCATTCTTGCGAAAAAATCTTGACGTCAGAAATCGTCATTGGGTTTGCAAATGGAAACTTTTCAAATTGCCAAGATATGGCTGAAAAAGTTGTCAAGCAGGGTGGAAGGTACTGCGTAGCCGGTGGGCCGAATAAAGTTAGCTGCAAGAACATCAGCTATACCCCTGGCATTTCAATGCACTGCTTCCCAAAAGATGCACGTTTACGAAGACTGTGGACTCAATTCGTCCAGCGTCATAGGGCCAACTTCGAACCATCGGAGTACTCTGCTCTCTGTTCCGCGCATTTTGAGCCGACTTGCTTCCAGCGCAAGCTATCTTGGGAAGATGAAGTAGCCCATAGAACGCCTCGTACCCTTCTGAAGCAGGGATCCGTGCCGAACGTCGACACAGTAGCTCCACTGGCAGAAGACGAGCCATCTTATGCAGATCGCGACCAGAGAGGAGAACGAAGACTCACAAAGCAGGTAAGACACAGTGGCAGCATCTCCCACATGTAATAATGACACTGTATTGTTATATACTAAGATTTAAAGCAGTCTAAATACATTGAGGGCTCTGTATTCATAATCAATCCTATGATTATGCAGGTTCTTAAAAAGGTATTGGATGCGTCATTCACTCCAAGTCTCTTCCAGCAGCAAGTGAAAGCTGTGAAGAGCTAGAGGAGCAGCTTCAAATGGTATTCTAACGCACTGCTAAGGTTCGCGTCGTCGCAACGGCCCGCAAGTGCACGAAAAGGAAGATAGGGCACACCGCATATTCGCTATCTACATACACAAAATCACCGCGCCAATTTTGTCTGACAGAACACGAGCTGAAGGATACAGGATAGGCAATGCACTTACCAGGAATCCACAGCCATCGCTGTTTTCTATCAGCATGTCCTGCAGGATTCCCGGAGAGAGCTCATCTGCGCGGAGTTTGTCTTGAAGTTCGTTTTCCGTAG
This sequence comes from Ianthella basta, assembly GCA_964019415.1. Taxonomy (NCBI): domain Eukaryota; kingdom Metazoa; phylum Porifera; class Demospongiae; order Verongiida; family Ianthellidae; genus Ianthella; species Ianthella basta. The sequence goes on along the minus strand of OZ025872.1, from coordinate 8,129,648 downwards.
TTCTTCCCCGGCCAATGTTTAATCCTGATAGGGTCTAACGTGCGACGAGTACTCGTCAAGATCTTCTTCAGACAACTCTCCATCTGAGGTAACAGAGGAAGAGGAGGAAACAACGCTTTCTTCAGCCATAGAGCTCAGAGTCCCACGTTGCGCTGTATATGCTTCAACATACACTCTTCGGCGGTTTGCACACCCAGTAACGTCACTAAACGAAGGCCTACGAAGTTGAAACGTTCTACAGTCCGTTGTGATGGGTTATGCTATGTACCTGCCCAGTATCAAGTTGCCGCGAGGATCTACGATTGAACAACGATGCATTGAACTTCTTTGATAATACATTGAAACAAGTATTTCGAGTTAAACAACTCGTAGGGCGCCGGGGCGCCTCTGAACTCTTACTACTTGCTAGCAATCTCCACATGAATGTTCAGTAGTTCAGAAAGTTGGGGATACAGCAATGCTGATGGCCTGAAATATACATCAAGATGCAATAGACTGTTGGGTTTGCAAGAGTTTCAAGTCACCAGAACAGCACACACACACACACACACACACACACACACACACACACACACACACACACACACACGTGAACGCACACACATGCACGCATGAATAGACACACACGCACACATACACATGTGCACACAAACAATAACGTGCACACACACACACACACACACACACACAGAGAGAGAGAGAGAGAGAGAGAGAGAGAGAGAGAGAGGGGGGGGGGGGATAGACACAGAGTGCTAGCTAGTTAGTAGTGTCTATTGAAAATGGAGGGACATGTATACTCAGTCAGTAGAATCTAGTTACGATACCAATCAGCCATATGCACATTGAGAATGTGTACTTGAAGATATGATATTCATGCATATGATGCTGTGAATGATGGAAGGCAAGATCAATCCATCATCTTCATATATACATACATAAATAGTCCATTATGAACATGAAGCCATACGAATACCTAAAAGTGAAAACATTATGGGGGCGCCTTCGCCAAAAATATGCACACCGGGGACCTTTGCAAACCCAGTGACGTCACGGGGTGTCGTACTGTCACCAGTTTTAGGTGCTGGGTAGCAAGCGTAAATCGTCAAAACAGTATGAAGGAGCATTTTTTGTCAACAAAAAGGATAGGCAGTTTGTCTTAGGAAGGTTTGTACTACTTAAAAATGAAATAAAAAATTTCGCTTCAGTGGAACTTTAACTTGAAATACTTGTTTGACTTCACAGAACATTGCAGAATAAATGGTCTACAATGAAAGTGGCAAATTTCAGCAGCTTCGATAATTAAGGAATAGCTAGTTATACTGTTCTAGTAATAAGTAATATATTGAGTAAAGAAATGAAAGGCCTATATCCTAAGAGTTATGGTGAGCAATGCCACATGTTATGCCTAACACTAGCTGCAATGTTCGAAACTGCCTGCTCAGTCCACTCTGATGTAGATCTCCACGCTGGCAATCCCTAGTGCTTCATCGCTGTAAGCTTGATCCTGACAGGAACGAATTTCAACAGCATCAGAAGTGCTGCTGGCTGTCTCAACACTGAACCAAGGACGATAGTCATCACGGCAAGTTATATCATCATCTGAGCAATCAGATGCGGCATGCCACAAAACAGTGTTGGGGTACCACTTCCTCTGCCACTTCTCCCCAGGAGCCACTACTTGGTCTCCACAGTATGTGTTGTTATTTACAAATGCAGGTCCTGGCTTTCCTCGCTTGCAAGGACATTTACCAAATGCCAACCTAGCCGCATAAGTGAAAAGGTGCTGACGAGGGCTGCCGTAGGTGATAGAAATTCCATCAACATATGCTTCATCAATGATCTGGTCTGGTGAGTGATTATGATCAAATGCATCTGGACTGCCATAAGCATATGCTGTAGCGACACCACAGACAGCTCTGTAGTCTTGTCCTGCTTCAAAGGTGAATGATGTGCACCCTTTCTCCTTCTTCCAGCACACCTGTGCTCCACCGATGTTTTCAGACATGAATCCATCTGGACATGAGTCTAGTGGATTGAGAGAACCAATCTTGACCCAATCTCCAGGACCACATTTGATTCTGTGCGAACAAAATCAGAATGAGACTAGTGAGTAGACGTGGCTGTTCCTTATCCAATGGATACTTATTCTAAATGCTTTACATATAGGCTGCTTAAATACAATATATTACTGATGAGCTAATGACAGGGCTGTGCTATCAAATGTGTTTGATCCAAAACTAAAGTAGGAGTATGCAGACAACTGCACTTAAACATATCTGTTATCATAACAAGCCATCCTACTTGTAGCAAAGTCACTTAAAAGGCCGGGACTTTCCAGTTGTGGAACTGCTGGTGGAGCTATCTAGCCTACAAAGATTTAGCAAATAATTAGATGAGCAATACTGCAGCTTGAAGAAAGGAGGTCGCAGGATGTTTCGGCTCGAGAGCCTTTGTCAACTGCTTACAGTGAGGACTGAAGTGAGTGACTGGCTTATATACAAAACAGATGACAGTAGGTGACAGGTGTTGAAGTGGCAAAGTAATTGAATAAATATGAGTCACTGAAAGATTAATTGAATAAACATGAGGCACTCCAAATAATTAATTGAATAAACAGGAAGGGGAAACTGAACAAATCTATTAGTGACATCATGGAGGTGTGTTTAGTAATATAGGGTTCCAAACACTGGGGAGTAGGAGTCCATTGTCCAGGTTCATGGGCTCCTGGCTCTTCCTAATCAGGATGGCCTCTGTAGTTCTCCTCTCCCAGTATCCTGGTACTGTCTTCACCACTCGTGCATTCTGCCAATCAATACTGTGGCTGGTGTTGGCCACATGCACCGCAATTCCATTGTTCACATCACTCTTTTGTACTGCTCTTCTGTGTTCGACCAGTCTGACCTTAAGGGTCCTCTTGGATTCACCCGTGTAGAGTTGGTGGCAGTCCTTATATGGCACCTGATAAACCACAGCCTTCTTCTTCTCCTCCGGTAACCGGTTCTTCACTTTCATCAGCGTCTTCTTCAATGTGTGTGCAGGTGTGAAGACTGTACAAATGATCAGTCTTGTGCAGATTCTCTTCAACTTCTCGCTCACTCCGCGAACATATGGGGTACATAGGGTCTTCTGTGGGGGCTGAGTGAGTGAAGGTGGTGGATGAGGTACTTTGGGTGGTGCTGACAGGGTTTTCTTCACGAGAGTAGCAGGGAAACCATTCGCCTGGAACACGTCTTCGAGGTGATGTAGCTCCTCTGCTCTGGTTTCTGGGCCACAGATGTTGTCTGCCCGATCCTTCATGCACCTCAACACTCCCGTGATGGTCTTGTGGGGGTGGTGTGAGCTGAATGGGATGTACCTCTCGGTATGAGTCGGTTTACAATAAACTGATGTGAGTAGCTTATTGTGTCCTCGGGAAACCAGAACATCCAGGAATGGCAGTGTGCATTCCTTCTCTTCCTCCATGGTGAAGTGGATGCTTGGGTGGTGCTTGACAAAGGCTCTCGAGCCGAAACGTCCTGCGACCCTCCTTTCTTCAAGCTGCAGTATTGCTCATCTAATTATTTGCTAAATCTACAATCGCAGCTATGAGCCTCTACCGAATCATTAACCTACAAAGGTTTGGCCATATATAGCTAATCTAGAGTAGCAAAATGCAGTGGCAAAGTTGTGAGCTGTCACTGTCAGCAAAGGTACGGTATAGCGAGAACATTTCGCGAGGTTTAATGTTCGCGATTCGACCAAATTCGTGAAATTTTCCTTCGCGAATTTTCTCCACCCATGATTATAATTCTATACAAACGGCATAATAAGATGGCCGCCATGAAGCGCAGAAATGGATTTAACCGTTTAAATGCCATGTTATTGTTCTGTACGGGAAATTTCCCTTTCAACTAAGTAGTTTGCCTGCCAAGGTTATTTTTTGAAGGTTGGAAATCGCAAAATTAAAACCACGAAATGCTTGGCTTTGAACAAAATTACGAAATTTTCTTCCGCGAAATGTTCACGCAATACGGTATAGCTAATACTGGAAATGCCGCAGTTGCTTTCCATATTATACAGGAGTGCACACTTTCACTATGGAAAATATAGGTTAGACCTCACCATCACTATCACCATCATCATCCTCATCATTATAGAATGTTTATCCCCAAGCTAGGGGCATTCTAGAACAATGAAATAAGTGTTAATAATAACAGTAACAGATATTAGGTAGCAAAATGCTTATTGAATCAAATTTCCTCTCTCCATCAGCACATAGGTCTTCCCCTCCACCTCTTCTATCCTACTTCAGCTAGACTTTCAGTCTTCTCCATTACTTTAACCCGCCACTTCTCTCTTCTCTCCTTCACAACATCCACTATTGATCTCTGTTGTAATCTACATTTAATCTCCTCATTTCTAATACAGTCTAGCCTGCTAAATCCTGTTGCCTTCCTTAATACACGTACTCATTTCTAATGCCTGCAGCCTGGTCCTTCCCATTCCCTCAACACCCAAAATTCACAACCATATATCAACATTGGCACTACCAGTGCATTGTACACTTCCACTTTTGCTTTCTTACTCAACTCCCTGCTTCTAAATACCTTTCTTTCTGCATTGCCCCAACAGCACTTAATTGTTGCAATACCAATGCTTCTGTCAATGCAGTTCTCCTTCCATTCTTCTGTGTGCAGTAAACTGTACTCCTAGGTACAATCTTCACACTGTGCTCCTTAACTTCATTGTTACACTCTATAGGCTCCTTGCCGACCACCATGGTGCTTACTTTTCCCCAGTTGATTCCAAAGTTTTTGTTCTCTCATCGCTTCTTGGAGTGCTGCAATGTTGCGTTCAAGATCTTCGTCACTTTCAGCAACCAAGACTGTGTCATATACCTGCACCTTGCATGCATTCAATGTCACTCCTCTCCGAAACTGTCTCATGCTTCTCTGACTACCATATCCAGATAGATGTTGAATACATAACCACAGCGACATGGAGCAACCCTGCCTCACCCCGTTGCCTCACATTAAACCATTCTGTCACCTCACTTGCCTCACATTAAACCATTCTGTCACCTCACTATCAATCCTCTCATATGACTAATACCTTGCCCTTATGGTTCTCAGCAACTCACCTGACACACCATATCTCTGCAAAACTTCCCACAGCTCCTCCCTACATACCTTATTGTAAGCCTTCTACAGATGCACAAAAACTGCATACATCTTCTCATCCTTCTCAATCATTCTCTCAGTCAATTGCCTCAGCACAAAAATCAGTCTTAACACCCTATACCACTCCTGAACTCCACCTGCTCTTCCATTACCCACTCTTCTGTCACTCTTCGGACTCAGTTCTTGAGTAAATACCTTTAATTTGCAAAAACATTTCCAGGGATGCTTAGCAGGCAGATTCCCTTGTAGTATTTGCACACTTTCTACCTTTCTCATGCATTGGTACAATTTATGGGCAGCCCTTTTCGCCAGTTTTCCGCCTCATACGATAATGACGCTACTGTTTGTTTGCATTACAGCATACAAACAACCACTGCCATCTCTACATAGACAGCACGGTAGTGCTGTCAGATACATTGCATAGACAACCATGCAGCATGTGCTAGCTACCACTGCATGTCAGGCAGCTTGCAACTGGAGCACTTTACAATTATGGCATTACATTGGAAATATCAGAGAGAGCTGTAATTTTGTTTCAAGTTGCCTTTACTCTGTTGAAGATGCATGCTAAGGCAGAAATGTCAACATGCAGCAATTCTTCTCAACTCAGAAGATAAGATGACATACTGTTACGAGTGTTAGGATCAGCCTAGTAGTACTCTAATCTAGTTTACTGAGTAGAAACTGATTGTAGAATTGCATTTCTCGTATTCAACCTTCTTTGCCCTTTGTGACTGATTAGCACTAGATATACCCTTTTATACAAAATTGTAGCAGACCAGTAAAAGCATAATTAGCTGTATCAGTATACAACATTAAGAGTGCAGTATCAGTCACACCTGAGGACCCTGTCAAATCCAAGGCAACCTTGGAAGGTCAGCAAGAATGAGGCAGTAAGCACTGCGGTCAAAGCCTCAATGAAAAGGGGCATCCTGGATGAAATGCTAGTATGCTTTCTACCTGTGGCAAACATGATAGATAAACATAGGTGAATGGCATTAGGCGAATTGACTACTGGACCTAATGGAGCATAATAATCACTGGGCAATATTGTGTTTCCCGTTTGTGATGAAAGAATCTCTATACACTCCTATTTGGTTCCACCTGTAAGACAATGAATAAATGTTATAAGTCTGACAGGTATACTTACTCAACAGTAAGAGGTTTCTTTGGGAAACTTTGGTTGCTGTCTTCTTTCGTATCAGGGCTTGCAGATCTGCTAGCAAGTGGAAGCATACCTGCTCTTATAGTCTACCTGTGAGTGACAGTTGCCATTTATGGCATATGATGTAAAATAGAGGAGTCATGAATAACTTTGTTGAGGTTTGTGGTTAGAAAGCACTCTGAAAGTAGTTGTAGAGGCACTAACAATTAAACGCAAGATAGCCATAACTGTACTGCATGCATGCTTTAATGTTAATGAGTAGTGCAGAAGAGTAAGTCTTTTTGTAAAGTCATACATATAATAATAATACATGGAAACCATGGTATCACCAGATGCTCTCCAAATTCAAATCATTCGAATTCGTTTGGACACTTAAGTAAGTTTAGCATCTGGTGGCTTAGTCTAGCACACTAGACTACTGGTGGCTATAAAGTAATGACTGTACAATGTTCAGTTGTGGCATCCATGCTTCATACAACTTTTGGTGAACTTTAAGATTCTCTTTCGTTGGTGAACTCTGGGGATTACCCATTCTGACCTAACTGCAACTGCACGCCTGAATAATATTTCTATCTATTTTTTCTCTTGTTTTTGAGGCCTGACTTTAACTGTGCGTGTTTGTCTTCAGAACATTCTTTTTGGCAGTGTCGGGGTCACTTCTACCCACCTTTCACCTTTGCTTCATTCAAAAACATGTACGTACTTACCTGCAGTTTTGAATAATGGTGACAAGTTGAAAAAATTAATCCCAGAATCTCACATATATGTGTAGAGTTCATCAACATAGTTATTGGCACAATATACCTAGATTCAAAATTGAGTCTTGCTCAGCTCTGCAAACCATGGATGCATTCAGTGATGAAATTGCAACCAACTATATGTCAAATATTGGTCATGCCTTTATGTCAGCATGAAACAAAATAAGGTTCAGTTATTCTCCTTTCATAAGAACACTCTTATGTATGTATAAAAGAGAGACTTGTAGCTGCTCACAAGGAAGTACATGCAAAGTGCATATACATATTAATTGCAGCAATATAATATTATAATACTATCGAACATGTGAACGCTGCATGACTGCTTCTACACATGGTATAAAATGTAAAGCTTTATGAAGCCATCAACAAGTACTGCCAGGCATGTACGGGCTGTTTCAGAGGTGCTAGCAGGAAGATAGCACTCGGACCATGGTGAGCATTAATATGCACTTTACCATACCACTTGCAGCCACACATGTTCACTTCACTACCATCACCAACTACTACCAGGCAGGATTGGGCTGTTTCATAGGTGCTAACAGGAAGATCTAATCTGCTACAACAGCAATTACGGCAAATGGTAATGTATACTCAGTCAGTAGAAGCCAATTGCAATACCAATCAGCCAAATGCACATTGAGAATGTGTACTTGAAGATACACTGCTCATGTTCATGCATATGATGCTGTGATTGATGGAAGGCAAGATCAATCCATCATTTTCATGCATAATAATACAGTAGCAATTGAATTACTACGTATTCCTTTTTCTCACCCAACTGGTCATGTAATAATATAATATACTGGTCTGGTCAACAACTGGTCATATAGAAAAATATTTCCAGAATAGTACAACAATATAGGCACGCAGTTGCATTACTACAGTCCGTGCTGGTGCACGGGTCCACGATTTACACTGCATTGTAAGGGGGCCAATGTCATCTCAGTGGCACAGCTGCAATAGAAGGGAGCACCTAACATTCACTGTCTATTAGTTCCTAAAGATGATCCATAAATAAAGAATCCTATACAATGCAACAGTCATACTGTTGGATAGCAGACACTTAACTGCCTGTTCATGCAATAGTAGTGGTGATTTTTGATTTCACCAATGAAACGTATCAGCAACTCACTGTTGCCTTCATCAGTGTTGAAACCTTTGGTGAACTTTGAGATTCTCTTTCGTTTGTGAGCTCTGAGGATGACCCCTTCTGACCTAACTAACTGCACGCCTGAATAATATTTCTATCTATTTTACCTTTTGTTGATGAGGCCTGACTTTAACTGTTCATGTTTGTCTTCAGAACATTCTTTTGGCAGTGTCAGGGTCACTATTACCTACCTGTCACCTTTGATTCATTAAAAAACATGTACGTACTTACCTGCAGATTTGAATAATGGTGACAAGTTGAAAAAATTGATCCCAGAATCTCACATATATGTGTAGGAGTTCATCAACATAGATATTGGCACAATATATCTACATTCAAAATTGTAGTCTTGCTCAGCTCTGCAAACCATGGATGCATTCAGTGATGAAATTGCAACCCACTATATGTCCAATATTGATCATGCCTTTATGTCAGCATGAACAAAATGAGGTTCAGCTATTCTCATTTCATAAGAACACTCTTATGTGTGCGTAAAAGAGAGACTTGCAGCTGCTCACAAGGAAGTACATGCAAAGTGCATATACATATTAATTGCAGCAATATAATATTATAATACTATCGAACATGTGAACACTGCATGACTGCTTCTACACATGGTATTAAATGTAAAGCTTAATGAAGTCAACAACAAGCACTGCCAGGCGTGTATGGGTTGTTTCAGAGGTGCTAGCAGGAAGATAGCACTCGGACCATGGTGAGCATTAATATGCACTTTACCATACCACTTGCAGCCACACATGTTCACTTCACTGCCAGCACCAACTACTACCAGGCAGGATTGGGCTGTTTCAGAGGTGCTAACAGGAAGATCTAATCTGCTACAACAGCAATTACGGCAAACAGTAATGTATACTCAGTCAGTAGAATCTAGTTACGATACCAATCAGCCAAATGCACATTGAGAATGTGTACTTGAAGATACACTGCTCATGTTCATGCATGTGATGTTGTGATTGATGGAAGGCAAGATCAATCCATCATCTTCATGCATAATAATACAGTAGCAATTAAATTACTATGTAATCATTTTTCTAACCCAACTGGTCATGTATTATTATAATATACTGGTCTGGTCAACAACTGGTCATCTTATTACAATAAATCGTTGTTTCGGGATATTCTCTTTCAATTCTGGATGGAGTTAACGTCACAAAACATGGTAGGATTAAGACAACCACACCCAGCCCAACTTCTGGTAGTCATTCATTAGTGGCTTGAAAATATGCTCTTGTGACTGTGGTTGACATTCTTAGGTGCAATGTGACCCAGCACAAGTTGACCAATCATGCAGAATGCAAAAATCATGAGCCTTTTCCATAGCAAGATTGTATATTGTTCACGCATTCTAACTATAAGTGAAATACTAGCAGCGAAGATGGCTGTATGAAAGTACCCTAAGGAAGATATGGCTTGAAACTTACATGGTGCAAGCACAATCTGCGTTTTTTGAACCAGGGTGGACAAGTCTCTTTGCAGTGCTACGTCATTCTACCGTATTATTTTAACAACCTTTGCATTTGGCATTACTGATACCTATATACATGTTACCATGGCATATATACTGAATTCAAAAATATCCATGGCACTAAGGCAAGTGAGCAGGTTAAGTGAGGAACTGCTGTCACGAGTTGGAGGCCATCATGAATATCATCACTACAAGAGCAGTTACAAATTATAGAGTAACAATTTTTCAACTTCATAGCACATTGCAAAATAAATGGTCTACACTTAAAGTGGCAAGCTTCAGCAACTTCAATATAGTAATGGAATAGCTAGTTATACTGTCCTGGTAATAATGTATTGGGTAAAGAAATGAAAGGCCTATATCCTAAGAGTTATGGTGAGCAATGCCACATGTTATGCCTAACGCTAGCTGCAATGTTCTAAACTGCCTGCTCAGTCCACTCTGATATAGATCTCCATGCTGGCAATCCCAAGTGCTTCGTCGTCATAAGCTTGATCCTGACAGGAACGAATTTCAACGGCATCGGAAGTGCTGCTGGCTGTCTCAACACTGAACCAAGGACGATAGTCATCACGGCAAGTTATATCATAATCTGAGCAATCGGATGCGGCATGCCACAAAACTGTGTTGGAGTACCACTTCTTCTCCCACTCCTCTCCAGAAGCCCTTGCTTGATCTCCACAGTAATAGTTGTTACCTACAAATGCAGGTCCAGTCGGTCCTCCCTTACAAGGACATCTACCAAGGGACACTTCAGCCGCATAAGTGAAAAGGTGCTGACGAGGGCTACCAAAGGTGATGGAATGGCCATCAACATATGCCTCATCAATGGTCTGGTCGGGTGAATAATTATAACCAAATGCATCTAGACTGCCATAATTGTATGCTGTAGCGACACCACAGACAGCTCTGTAGTCTTGTCCTGCTTCAAAGAAGAATGATGTGCACCCTGCCTCCTCCTTCCAGCACACCTGTGCTCCACCGATGTTTTCAGACATGAATCCATCTGGACATGAGTCTAGTAGATTGAGAGAACCAATCTTGACCCAATCTCCTGGACCACAATTGCTTCTGTGCGAACAAAATCAAAATGAGACCAGTGAGTAAAGGTGGCTTTTCCTTATCCAACGAATGTATACTTATTCTAAATGCTTTGCATATAGGCTGCTTAAATACAATATGCTGCTGATGAGCTAATAACAGGGCTGTGCTATCAAATGTGTTTGATCCAAAATGAAGTAGGAGTATGCAGACAACTGCACTTAAACATATCTGTTATCATAAAAAGCCATCCTACTTGTAGCAAAGTCACTTAAAGGCCGGAACTTTCCAGTTGTGGAACTGCTCGTAGAGCTATCTAACCTACAAAGGTATGGCTACAATATTATTGCCAATCTAGAGTAGCAAAATACAGTGACAAAGTTTCTTTTACCTGCTATGCATGGGTTGTGAGCTGTCGCTGTCAGCAAAGGTATAGCTAATACTGGAAATGCCAAAGTTGCTTTCCATATTATACAGGAGTGCACACTTTCACTATGGAAGATATAGGTTAGACCTCACCATCATCATCATCATCATCATCATCATCATCATCATCATCATCATCATCATCATCATCATCATCACTGTCATCATTATAGAACGTTTATCCCCAGGCTAGTGGTCATTCTAGAACAATGAAATATAATAGTTATTAATGTTAATAATAACTGTTACAGTAACAGACATTAGCTAGCAAAATGCTTATTGAGTCAAAATTCATCTCTCCATCAGCACCTAGGTCTTCCCTTCGGGCTTTTCCTTCCACCACTCCTGTCATTACCTTTTCCAGCTAGGCTTCCAGTCTTCTCCATTGCTATAACCCACCACTTCTCTCTTCTCTCCTTCACAACGTCCACTATTGATCTCTTTTGTAATCAACATTTAATCTCCTCATTTCTAATGCAGTCTAGCCTACTAAATCCTGCTACCTTCCTTAATACACGTACTCATTTCTAATGCTTGCAGCCTGGTCTTTCCCACTCTCTCAACACCCACAATTCACAACATGTCAACATTGTACACTTCCACTTTCGCATTCTTAGTCAACTCCCTGCTTCTAAATACCTTTCACTCTGCATTGCTTCAACAGCACTGGTTGCAATACCAATTGTTGCAATACCAACTGTTGTAATACCAATTCTACTGTCAATGCAGTTCTCCTTCCATCCTCCTGTGTGCACTAAACTGTACTCCTAGGTACAATCTTCACCCTGTGCCCCTTAACTTCGTTGTTACACTCTATAGGCTCCTTGCCGGCCACCATGGTCTTTACCTTCCCCCAGTTGATTCCAATGTTTTCGTTCTCTCATCGCTTCTTGGAGTGCTGCAATGTTGTGTTCGAGATCTTCATCTCCTTCAGCAACCAAGACTGTGTCATATATCTGCACCTTGCATGCATTCAATGTCACTCCTCCCTGAAACTGTCTAATGCTTCTCTGACTACCATATCCAGATAGATGTTGAATACATAAGCACAGCAACATGGAGCGACCCTGCCTCACCCCGTTGCCTCACCTCAAACCACTTGATCTATCACCTCACTATCTATCCTCACATATGACTGGTACATTGCCCTTATGGTTCTCAGCAACTCACCTGACACACCATATCTCTGCAAAACTTCCCACAGCTCCTCCCTTCATACCTTATTGTAAGCCTTCTCCAGATGCACAAAAACTGCATACATCTTCTCATCCTTCTCAATCATTCGCTCAGCCAATTGCCTCAGCACAAAAATCAGTCTTTACACCCTATACTACCTGATGTTCCATTACCCACTCTTCCGTCACTCTTCGGACTCAGTTCTTGAGTATATACCTTTGCAAAAACCTTTCCCTGGATGCTTAGCAGGCTGATTCCCTTGTAGTATTCGCACACTTTCTACCTTTCTCATGCATTGGTACAATTTATGGGCAACCCTTTTCGCCGGTTTTCAGCCCCATTCGGTAATAGCTCTACATTTTGTTAGTATTACAGCATACAAACAACCACAGCCCTTTGCCCTGAAGAAGACCAGAGCATCTGGTCGAAGCGTCGGCAAGGTTTTCAACCCTGTTGTGAAGCTGGTATTAGAGAACCAACCCTTTCTCAGAGCCATCCCTATACATAGACAGCACGGTATAGTGCTGTCAGATACATTGTATAGACAACCATGCAGCGTGCGCTAGCAACCACTGCATGTTAGGCAGCTCGCAACTGGAGCACTTTACAATCATGCCATTGCATTGCAAATATCAAAAGGAGCTGTAATTTATTTCAAGTTGCCTTTACTCTATTGAAGATGTATACTAAGGCAGAAATGTCAAAATGCAGCCATTCTCTCAACTCAAAAGATACACCCACAACCTGTTAGGATCAACCTAGTACTCTAATCTAGTTTACTGAGTAGAAACTGATTGTAGAATTACATTTCTAGTATTCAACCTTCTTTGAGATTTGTGACTGATTAGTACTAGATATATCTTTTTATACAAAATTGTAGCAGACCAATCAGAGCACAATTAGCTGTATCAGTATACAACATTGCGAATGCAGTATCAGTCACACCTAAGGTCCCTGTCAAATCCAAGGCATCTTGGAAGGTCAGCAAGAATGAGACAGTAAGCACTGCGGTCAAAGCCTCAATGAAAAGGGGCATCCTGGATGAAATGCTAGTATGCTTTCTACCTGTGGCAAACATGATAGATAAACATAGGTGAATGGCATTAGGTGCATTGGCTACTGGATCTAATGGAGATATAATTATAGTAATATTCAATGGGCACGTATTGGGTTTTCCAAATTGTGATGAAAGAATCTCTATACACTCTTATTTGCTTCAACCTGTAAGACAAATCAATAAATGTTGCAAGTCTGACAGGTATACTTACTCAACAGTAAGAGGTTTCCTTGGGGAACTTTGGTTGCTGTCTTCTTTCGTATCAGCTAGGGCCTGCAAATTTGCTAGCAAGTGGAAACAAACCTGCTCTTATAGTCTTCCTGTGAGTGGCAGTTGCCATTAATGGCATATGACGTAAAATAGAGGAGTCATGAATAACTTTGTTGAGGTTTGTGGTTAGAAAGCACTCTGAAAGTAGTTGTAGAGGCACTAACAATTAAACGCAATATAGTCATAACTGTACTGCATGCATGCTTTAATATTAATGAGTAGTGCAAAAGAGTGAGTCTTTCTGTACAGTCATACATAAATACATGGAAACCATGGTATCACCAGCTGCTCTCCAAATTCAAATCATACGTTTGGACACTTAAAGAAGTTTAGCATCTGGTGGCTTAGTCTAGCACACTAGACTACTGGTGGCTATAAAGTAATGACTATACAATGTTCAGGTGTGACGTCTGAAGGCAATAGGATCAATCATACATTATTGCAATGTCACTCAAGCAAGCACATGCTTGGCCAACAAGGAACTACACTAGCATCCATGCTTCATGCAAGTTTTGGTGAGATTCTCTTTCGTTTGTGAGCTCTGGGGATGACCCCCTTCTGACCTAACTAACTGCACGCCTGAGTAATATTTCTATCTATTTTACCTTTTGTTTTTGAGGTCTGACTTTAACTGTGCATGTTTGTCTTCAGAACATTCTTTTTGGCAGTGTCGTGGTCACTTTTACCTACCTGTCACCTTTGATACATTCAAAAACATGTACGTACTTACCTGCAGTTTTGAATAATGGTGACAAGTTGAAAAAATTGATCCCAGAATTTCACATACATGTGTAGGAGTTCATGAACATAGATATTAGCACAATTTATCTACATTCAAAGGTGTAGTCTGGCTCAGCACTGCAAACCATGCATGCATGCAGTGATGAAATTGCAACCCACTATATGTCCAATATTGGTCATGCCTTTATGTCAGCATGAAACAAAATAAGGTTCAGCTATTCTCAGTTCATAAGAACACTCTTATGTATGCATAAAAGAGAGACTTGTAGCTGCTCACAAGGAAGTACATGCAAAGTGCATATACATATTAATTGCAGCAATATAATATTATAATACTATCGAACATGGGAACGCTGCATGACTGCTTCTACACATGGTATTAAATGTAAAGCTTAATGAAGCCAACAACGCGTACTGCCAGACATGTACGGGTTGTTTCAGAGGTGCTAGCAGGAAGATAGCACTCAGACCATGGTGAGCATTAAGATGCACATTACCATACCACTTGCTGCCACACATGTTCACTTCACTGCCAGCACCAACTACTACCAGGTAGGATTGGGCTGTTTCATAGGTGCTAACAGGAAGATCTAATCTGCTACAACAGCAATTACGGCAAACGGTAATGTATACTCAGTCAGTAGAATCTAGTTACGATACCAATCAGCCAAATGCCACTGCTCATGTTCATGCATATGATGTTGCGATTGATAGAAGGCAAGATCAATCCGTCATCTTCATGCATAATAGTACAGTACCAACTGGTCATGGATTATTATAATTACACTGGTCTGGTCAACAACTGGTCATCTTATTACAATAAACGTAACGCACATTTTCGTTGTTCGGGATATTCTCTTTCAATTCTGGATGGAACGTCACGAAACATGGTAGGATTAAGACAACCACACCCAGCCCAACTTCTAGTAGTCATTCATTAGTGGCTTGAAAATATACTCTTGTGACTGTGGTTGACATTCTTAGGTGCATCATGACCCAGCACAAGTTGACCGATCATGCAGAATACAAAAATCATGATCTTTTTCCATAGCAAGATTGTATATTGTTCACGCATTCTAACTATAGGTGAAATACTAGCAGCGAAGATGGCTGTATGAAAGTACCCTACGGAACATATATATGGCTTTAACTTACATGGTGAAAGCACAATCTGTGTTCTTTTGAATCAGGGTGGACAAGTCTCTTTGCAGTGCTACGTCATTCTACCATATATTTTGACAACCTTTGCTTTTAGCATTACTGATACCTATATACATGTTACCATGGAGACCATGCAAAGTTGTGCAGTATATTTTGATTAATTGAAACTTTCTGCGAATCATGTGATGATGGCTGTACTGAGCATCATGTGCTGTCAAGATTTGATGTACAAGCCAATCAATCTTTGCTGCTATATACTTTATGTAAAGCATATATACTGTACTTAAACACATCCCTGGCAGTAAGGTAAGCGAGCAGGTAAGTGAGGAACTGCTGACCCAAGTTGGAGGCCATTACGAATATCATCACTACAAGAGCAGTTACAAATTATAGAGCAACATTTGACTTCACAGCATATTGCAGAATAAATGGTCTACACTAAAAGTGGCAAGCTTCAGCAGCTTCAATATAGTAATGGAATAGCTAGTTATACTGTTCTGGTAATAATATATTGGGTAAAGAAATGAAAGGCCTATATCCTAAGAATTATGGTAAGCAATGCCACACGTTATGCCTAACACTAGCTGCAATGTTCTAAACTGCCTGCTCAATCCACTCTGATATAGATCTCCATGCTGGCAATCCCAATTGCTTCATCGTCGTAAGCTTGATCCTGACAGGAACGAATTTCAACAGCATCAGAAGTGCTGCTGGCTGTCTCAACACTGAACCAAGGACGATAGTCATCACGGCAAGTTATATCATCATCTGAGCAATCAGATGCGGCATGCCACAAAACAGTGTTGGGGTACCACTTCCTCTCCCATTGCTCCCCAGGAGCCAGTACTTTGTCTCCACAGTATGCGTTGTTATTTACAAATGCAGGTTCAGTCGGCCCTCCCTTGCAAGGACACTTCTCAAACTCATAAGCAGCTGCATAAGTGAAAAGGTGCTGACGAGGGCTGCCGTAGGTGATGGAAATTCCATCAACATATGCTTCATCTATGGTCTCGTCTGGTGAACCAAATGCATCTGGACTGCCATAAGCATAAGCTGTAGCGACACCACAGACAGCTCTGTAGTCTTGTCCGGCTTCAAAGGAGAATGATGTGCACCCTTTCTCCTTCTTCCAGCACACCTGAGCTCCACCAATGTTTTCAGACATGAATCCAGATGGACATGAGTCTAGTGGATTGAGAGAACCAATCTTGACCCAATCTCCAGGACCACATTTGCATCTGTGTGAACAAATTAGAATAATACTAGCAAGTAAAGGTGGCTGTTTCTTTTCCAATGAATGCATGCATACTTATTCTAAGCGCATTGCATATGGACTGCTTAAATACAATATATTGCTGCTGAGCTAATGACAGGGCTGTGCTATCAAATGTGTTGATCCAATACTGAAGCAGGAGTATGCAGACAACTGCACTTAAATATATCTACTTGTTATCATAAAAAGCTGTCCTACTTGTAGCAATGTCACCTAAAGGCTGGAACATTCCAGTTGTGGAACTGCTCGTATCTAACCTACAAAGGTATGGCTATATAGCCAATCTAGATTAGCAAAATACAGTGGCAAAGTTTCTTTTTCCTGATACGTATAGTTTGTGAGCTGTTGCTGTTAGCAAAGGAATAGCTAATACTAGAAATGCCAAAGTTCCTTTCCATAATACAGGAGTGCACATTTTCATTATGGAATATATAGGTTAGCCCTCACCATTATCATCATCATTGCCATCATTATAGAACGTTTATCTCCAGGCTAGGGGTCATTCTAGAACAATGAAGTAAGTGTTAACAGTAACAGTAACAGACAATAGTTAGCAAAATGCTTATTGAGTCAAAATTTATCCCTCCATCAGTGCCTAGGTCTTCCCCTGGGTCTTCTTCCTTCCACCTCTCTTGTCATTACTTATTCAGCTAGACTTCCAGTCTTCTCAATTACTTTAACCTGCCACTTCCCTCTTCTCTCCTTCACAGCGTCCACTATTGATCTCTGCTGTAATCTACATTTAATCTCCTCATTTCTAATACAGTCTAGCCTGCTACCTTCCTTAATACACTCATTTCTGATGCCTGCATCCTGGTCATTCCCTCTCTCTCAACACTCATAATTCACAACCATATGTCTACTAGTTTCTCTCTGCATTGCCCCAACAGCACTTGTTGCAATACCAATTCTTCTGTCAATGCTTTCCATCCTTCTGTGTGCACTAAACTGTACTCCTAGGTACAATCTTCACACTGTGCCCTTTAACTTCGATGTTACACTCTATAGACTCCTTGCTGACCACCATGATGCTTGCCTTTTCCCAGTTGATTCCAAAGTTTATGTTTTCTCACTGCTTCTTGGAGTGCTGCAATGTTGTGTTCGAGATGTTCACAGGCTGATTCCCTTGTAGTATTGGCACACTTTCTGCCTTTCTCGTGCATTGGTACAATTTATGGGCCGCCTATTTTGCCAGTTTTCAGCTGCATATGGTAATGGCGCTACGTTTCGTTAGTATTACAGCATACAAACAACCACCGCCATCCCTACATAGACAGCACGGTAGTGCTGCCTGATACATTGCATAGACAACTATACAGCATGTGCTAGCAACGTACCACTGCATGTCAGGCAGCTTTTGCAATTGGAGTACTTTACAATTATTATGGCATTGCATTGGAAATATCAAATAGAGCTGTAATATATTTGAAGTTGCCTTTACTCTGTTGAAGATGCATGCTATGGCAGAAATGTTAACATGCAGCCATTCTTCTCAACTCAGAAGATACATTGACAACCTGTTAGGATCAACCTAGTAGTACTCTAATCTAGTTTACTGAGTAGAAACTGGCTATAAAATTGCATTTCTCGCTTTGCCCTTTGTGACTAATTAGCACTAGATATACCCTTGTATACAAAACTTTAGCAGACCAATCAGAGTATAATTAGCTGTATCAGTATATATGCAACATTGCGAGTGCAGTATCAGTCACACCTGAGGTCTCTGTCAAATCCAAGGCAACCTTGGAAGGTCAGCAAGAACGAGGCAGTAAGCACTGCGATCAAAGCCTCAATGAAAAGGGGCATCCTGGATGAAATGCTAGTATGCTTTCTACCTGTGGCAAACATGATAGATAAACATAGGTGAATGGCATTAGGTGCATTGGCTATTGGACCTAATGGAGCTAACATTATAGTAATAATCAATAGGCAAGTATTGGGTTTTCCAGTTTGTGATGAAAGAATCTCTATACACTCCTATTTGCTCCACCTGTAAGACAAATCAATAAATGTTGTAAGTCTGACAGGTATACTTACTCAACAGTAAGAGGTTTCTTTGGGAAACTTTAGTTGCTGTCTTCTTTCGTATCAGCTAGGGCTTGCAGTTCTGCAAGCAAGTGGAAACAAACCTGCCCTTATAGACTGCCTGTGAGTGGCAGTTGCCATTTATGGCATATGATGTAAAATATGTCATGAATAACTTTGTTGAGGTTTGTGGTTAGAAAGCACTCTGAAAGTAGATGTAGAGGCACTAACAATTAAACGCAAGATAGCCATAACTGTACTGCATGCATGCTTTAATATTAATGAGTAGTGCAAAAGAGTGAGTCTTTCTGTAAAGTCATATAATATACATGCAAACCATGGTATCACCAGATGCTCTCCAAATTCAAATCATAAGTTTGGACACTTAAAGTAAGTTTAGCATCTGGTGGCTTAGTCTAGCACACTAGACTACTGGTGACTATAAAGTAATGACTGTACAATGTTCAGGTGTAGCTTCTGAAGAGATCAATCATACATTATTACAATGTCACCCAAACAATGCTTGGTCAACAAGGAACTACACTGGCATCCATGCTTCATGCAAGAGTGCACAATTGCAAGACCACATGTTCGCTGGTTGCTTTGTGCTGAATCAAAGCTGCTACCAGAGGTCATGTACTACTTGTGCAATTAAGGCAGCTTGTGTGCACATGCATGGAAGGACAATTAAGAGATTGCCAGTGGGAGGGGGTAATCTATAGACTTCACCTATCAAAATTTAATGTTTACTTTCACCAAACGTATCAGCAACTCACTCCTGCCTTCATCAGTGTTGAAACTTTTGGTGAACTATGAGATTCGCTTTCGTTGGTGAACTCTGGGGATTACCCCTTCTGACACTAATACCCAGCCAAACAAACTTCTTCCAAAATCACTAACTTAAGGGCTGTGTATACATAACTTAACAAAGGAGGCCATCAGCAGCATCATTCTTAATTCAGCCTGCAGGAGAATGGTGTACTACGTGTAGTGAACTCACCACCGTCTCTACTCACCGTCTCTACTCGTCTACTACTCTCAGCTCTACTTTCACCACTGTCGAGTTTGGCTTGAGAAGCTTCAACCATATCCCAGCTTCAACCATGCAACTTTACCAGGTTGTGGATGCCGGCTCAAAGGCAAAGAGTGAACTGGAGAGGGAGGTGATTCGGCGAATCATCTAGGGATCATTCCGCATATAGTGTAAGGGAAACTGGAGAGAAGACAGCTGACTACCTTGATAACCTGCATGCTTAACTTTACCCTTACTCTCACTTAACCTAACTGTAATTGCACGCCTGAATAATATATCTATCAATATTTTCCCATTTGTTTTTGAGGCCCGGCTTTAACTGTGCATGAAATTGCTTGTCTTCAGAACATTCTTTTTGGCAGTGTTGAGGTCACCTCTACCCACCCGTCACCTTTGATGCATTCAAAAACATGTATGTACTTACCCGCAGTTTTGAATAATAATGGTGACAAGTTGAAAAAATTGATCCCAGAATCTCACATATCTTTAGGAGTTCATGAACATGAATGTTGGCACAATTTATCTAGATTCAAAGATGTAGTCTGGCTCAGCTCTACAAACCATGCATGCTTGCAGTAATGAAATTGCAACCCACTGTATGTCCAATATTGGTCATGCCTTTATGTCAACATGAACAAAATAAGGTTCAGCTATTCTCGTTTCATAAGAACACTTTTATGTATGTGTATAAAAGAGACTTGCAGCTGCACACCAGGAAGTACGTGCAAAGTGCATATACACATTCTTTGCAGCAATATATAATACTTTCAAACATGTGAACACTGCATGACTGCTTCTACACATGGTGTAAAATGTAAAGCTTTATGAAGCCAACAACAAGTACTGCCAGGCATGTACGGGTTGTTTCAGAGGTGCTAGCAGGAAGAGCTAATTAGCCACAGCACTTGGACCACGGCAGCCACTTGAGCAGTAAGAAGCAAATTACCATACCAACTTGCAACCATATATGTTTACTTCACTACCAACAACAAGTACTACCAGGCAAGACAAGGCTGTTTCAGAGGTGCTAACAGGAAAATTTAATCTGCTACAACTGCAATTACGGCAAACGGCAATGTTTACTTAGCCAGTAGAAGCCAATTGCAATACCAATCAGCCAAATGCACATTGAGAATGTGTAGTTGAAAATATACACTGCTCATGTTCATGCATATGATTCTGTAATTGATGGAAGGCAAGGTCAATCCATCATCTTCAGGCATAATAATACAGTAGCAATTGAATTACTTCATATTCTTATTCTCTCACCCAACTGGTCATAATAATTTCCAGAATAGTATAACAATATAGGCATGCATGTGCATTACTACAGTCCATGCAGGTACACAGGGATAAAGATCTACACAAAAATGGTAAGGAGACAAAAGTCCTCTCAATGGCATGGTTGTATATAATATAAGAGAGCAGTAGCTATACTATATATAGTTATAGATGTCACACAAACTTCAAATTCACTCTTCTCAGCAGCTTCAGGGAGCTTCCTCATCCTGGAACTTCTACAAAAACACTTGTGCAGTAGAACCAACATTCTGGGCAGAACCCACTTTGCAAATACTAGGAAGTACAAAGTGCAAGTACACGTTCTTTACAGCAATAATAATTGCAAGTGCACACTGCAGGATTTGCACGGCATCACCACATACGCATGGTACAAGCAACTTAAATTTTAAAGCCTAAAGCAAGTACTGCCAAGCTGTTATGCTTGTTCAGAGGTGCTAGCAGGAAGAGCTAATTAGCTATAGCACCCGTGGTGAGCAATAATGCTTAGTTGACTGTGGAAGAAATTAATAACCCTGCCAAACAGCCATAAGCACTTGGGGAATCCATGCTAAGCTTGACTAGACACTGTATACAGAGCATGCAAGATGTACATATGCACATAGCATTACAAAATAAGCAAGCTCAATACATCGATCATCAGGTGTAATCAAGTACAGTCGGAATTGAATTACTAAAGATAGTGCATGCATAATTATACAGTCCATGCAGGTGCACAGGGACCACCATCTACACAGCATGGTAAGAGGACCAATGTCATCTCAGTGGCATGGCTGTAATACAAGGGAGCACCTATCGCTCGTTGTCTATTAGTTCATAAAGATGATCCAAATATAAGAGTCTTGTACAATGCAACAGTCATACTGTTGGATAGCAGACACTTAACTGCCTGTTCATGAAATAGTAGCGGTCGACTGTTCAAGGTTCTCATTAATATAGAAACTTACAGTCTGCTACAGTAACATTTTAGTATTACCAATGAAAGTGCAATTTAGTCTTAGTTGTGCGTCCAATAATTATCTTATGTCAACTATACTCTCTGAAAATGGCAGTGAACCGGACCCTCTAATGGCCAGTGACCCGGCTGCTAAAAGGTCGACAGGCTAAAGATCTGGAGATCTGGAGGCTGCCAGTGTTGGTCTGGTTCACTGCCAATTTCCCCTTCCCCCTCTTTAATTCATTGCCAAGTGTAGTTCCAAACGTTGTCTTTCATGTAATGTGTGACCTTGGTGAGCATGCTAATCTTCTATATTCAATGCCAGGGAGCATGAAAGTGAGATAATTAATACATGTAATTGTGAGAAACATGTGATCAGTGCAAAAATGAAAAGAAATTGCCTCAAATTGCTATCGTCTTTATGGTACATTGACGCATCACAATGTAATTGAGAGGCACATAACAATACTAATGTATCAACTCCACTGTGTCCATTTTCTTTCATACTTTTCTTTAGCCTTTCGTACCTGAGAAAAAATGCTGGCACTGTAAACAATGAAGTTAGCAGTTTGTCAAACAGTGTGACTACGTGTATGCGCATACAGCATTGTTGCCCAGTTACTGTTCTGTCATGTGTGTAAGTAAAGACTTAGGTTTGGCTATTTTGTTACAGCCTTCAAACATCATCGTTCACTGCTTTATTTAGACTTTGTGTGGTATGGTAGGTCTGACTACATCTACAGCTGCTTCCATAAATACAATTCCAAAGCCTTATGACAAGTAGTTGTGCATAGACGGACCAATTTTGGGAGAGAAGGTATTGTCCTAAGTGCAGCTTGTGTGGAGACCCCCGAAAGAGAGGATATCACAATTTACATTCCACGTCTCACATCACCCAGCAAACACCTGCCCACAACTACCAGGGCTGTGTCCCAAAAGCGGTCTGGTTACACAAGACTATGTGACAAGCTACCTACCAATTGCTGTTTGTGGAACAATGATGTTAAGTACTTCTTTTATCAAAGGAGATAGCTATGTAGTTAGTTTAGTCACTCAGAAGAAAATGGTAGAGATGTTGCTCAACCGATGATGAAGT
The DNA here is from genome assembly GCA_964019415.1 of Ianthella basta. Lineage (NCBI taxonomy): Eukaryota > Metazoa > Porifera > Demospongiae > Verongiida > Ianthellidae > Ianthella > Ianthella basta. The sequence goes on along the minus strand of OZ025872.1, from coordinate 8,106,395 downwards.
AGAAATGGTGGGGAGCTCAGAAGCAGTCTGTTATACAAGACTAGGCTATGCAGAGAGCATAAGAGATGTGCCGACTATCAAGGGTACACACACACACCAAAAGGACGTTGAAACTTCAGTCATACACCCAACCAAACTGAAATAGTAACCAGCGAATACTAGAAACTATTCATGCAAATTCAAAACCTAGACAGTGTGGTTATGTAATAAATATTGCCTGCCCATATTCCATCGTACCTCTTCTGGGCTAAAATGAAGAGCAGTGGCTAGAGCGGGTATCATCTGCTGTCGGCCAGTGGAGTTGGTACACATATAATGAAGGACAATGTTCTTGATGTACTCCATGTTGGCCGTCTCACGAGACCTGCAAACACGGCAACAGAAAATCTACACACAAGCCACAGTACGTACAGAATGCTTTCATACTACAACAAATGCACTAAAACATGCTCTGTGTTTGATTGTTAAGTGTGCATGCAGTATGTCATTATGTCATAATAACATATTCTTACAAAGAATTCAACAGTTATGTGATCCTTACTACAGCTGCATTCTACGGCTGGTACAGACAGAGTGAACACCATGCAATGGGTAATGCAACATCTAGGCACAATCCCAGCTATTCAGCACAACATGACCAGTGATGGCAATATACAGCAAGTACAAGAGCCAGCGCTATCTGCATTGGGCCACAGTAAACAGGCCACAAGCTGCTGATGTATGTTTTCAGAGGATAGGACAACAGCTAGCAATGCAGGATACAAGCAAAGACTGTATCAGTGCTCTTCGCAATGGCACTCATTCTCTGTACAATTTGTGTTGGTCGGGTAAGTGCCCCTAATTCAGCTCCATTGAGGCCATCACAGGTCATGCTGTGACATGTTACTCCATCAGACACTTATGATAGCTGCTTAAGGGCTGTCTATACAGTTTTGTCCAATCATGTGACCAAGAAATAAGCAGCACAACTGTAACTTCTATCCGGTATCACTACGTAGGTATTCCGCTGACATAATGTCATTAGTGTCACTGTGCTTCAAAGCTATGGTGTACAGTGTATGTGTAAAGTACCAAAGAAAACACAGCAATGCAAAAAGCATACAGAGTACACTGCAAATCCACAGCATGTTGTACCTGCTTCTGTCCAGCTTCCTCATCTCAAACTTTATGAACTGCACCTGATCAATCAGCATTGCTTCCCTGCAGCAGAGGCATAAAGGCAAGAAATAAGTTATTCTGTACCACGGCACTTAGTCTCACGTAGCCGGAGGTGGAGTCAGAGCAAAATGGCAGTCAGCTACGTGAGACTACTTAGGTGCATAGAGAATGGGCAAGTGTCTAAAAATATGCACACAGGCCTCACTGCTATTGTATAACTGGTATATGTACATGGGACCCCTCACTAGGTGTATGAGGGAAAGAACAGCCTTTTCAGCTGAACTGCATACAAGATGGCAATAAACTTCTGAACACAACTATTGAAGGCATGTGACAAATGCACAAACAGGTCCTCAGGAAATGTTGTCTTAACAATATTGTGAGTTTGGCTGATCCTATTCTGCTGTGTAAGTCACTCACACAATATCTTGCAAAATTTCATAACCACTCAATAGAAACCATACCTATAAACGTCTGCCAGGTTGTTACACTACTTTCACACGGAATCTTCACATACTTTGGTTTAGTTCAGTTCCACAATGTGTGTTTTACCACAACAAACAGTTTTCATACTAAGCCAGCACAGTTTTCTTCTACGTCACATGCCATACTGTGTACTAAACCAAACCTAGCTAAAGCTTAGGTAATATCTCAGACAGGGTAATATCTCAGACAGGGGATGTTACTGTTGGCAGCAACAGCTAGTAACAGCCTCCTGCAACAGTATTCTATGTATGCCAAGTGGTTTCTAATAGTCAAAGACAGAACAGGCAGTAGCCAGGCCCGATGGAAAGAGCTAGGTCCGGAGACCTTGAAGGCAACTTGTCAAAACAAGACACAATTGACGTTGTTACTGTCGATAGACCTTTCACATAGGGCTGTAAAGAAAGTGGTGCTGCCGGGAATCGAACCCAGGACTTCTGGCTTTAGCCGCCAGTGCTCTAGCCACTGAGCTACGACACCCCACCAGTAACCACTCGCTTCGCCTTGTTTCACAGCACTTGTATATAATAATGTATGCTCAGCCAAATGGTTAAGGATACCAATGTACCTTGCCTGGTACTCTCGCAGAGATTCCTCCAATTCCAATTTAGCCCTCTTTGCATTGGTGAGCTCGACATCTCTCCTGGCTTGCTCTTCCGCATGATGTAACAGCTGGCTCTCTGCCAAGGGAGAAGACTGCTGGTGGGAAAATGGGACCGAGGGGGAGGGGGAGGGGTGGGAAGGATGTAACTAATACATGCAAGAGCCTTGTCTACACTCATCTTTAGAGGTGAGGCACAAACAGAAGTGATTACCCTAGTAATCACTTCTGATTGCACCTTAAAATGAAGGATAAGTCAAATATTTCCATTGCTGTGCTCAAACCGGGAACTTTGAATTACAAATCAGCGTATCTTAGCCATCGAGCCAATCGCCACCACTTAACATGAAGGAAAAGTCTACATTAAGAGGCTACCAAGAGCCCCGTTGGACAACCTAGTTAAGGTGTGCACAGATCAGCCTACTCATTGCTTCAGACACCCGTCCCACCAATTCATTGACATAAACTCCACACATCACTCATCACACCTGTCCTGGCTATGCTACAAGCAGTGAGTTGTCATGTGTACATACATACCTGACGTAAAAGTTCTTGAATGGCGGTACCAGTTTGCGGAGAGGACTGGAAGAAGAGGCCACATTGTGATGACTATTGCAGCTTAACCACAGCACTGATGCACATGTGTGTGAGTGAACTAACAAATGAACAAACTAGAAAAGGAAACAAAATGGACTTTTCCGAATGTACAAGCACAAATAAAATTGATTACAAATCAGGGAAAATGTGTGGGAATGCCCTTTGACACTGACAGACACTCACCTCCACACCTCCTCCCTCCCCTGCAACTGCTCCACCCTCCCTTCTCTCATCGCCATCCTCAGCATCACCTACAGATTTTACCGATGGTAGCCGGTGCAGAATAGGTAGGCTCTGTAAGGAGGACAATCGGCCCTGCTTCTGCTTCTCAAAGACCAGTAAGTCTTGACGCATTTGCTCCAGCTCTGCCTCTTTCTCCTTCAGCACAGCCAAAGTACGCTCGCGTGTTGATTGCACACGCTGTTGGAGTTCCAAAATGGCTTGCTGGAATTGAAGGGCGTGCAAGGGAGTGTGGGTTGGGGATGTGTAGGGATTACTGTACACACAGTGTGCTATACACGTGCCATGGCACTCACTGATGATAAGACACACACAGCTAGACTTACATACAGCACACAGATACAAATGTAGTATACAGTATATACCAAGCATGCTCATGAATGATAATTCATTGAGAACATCTACTGGTTGTGTCTGACCTGATGACTGCACACTGGAGGAGGAGAGTCACCTTATGCACTGCCTCTCTTTCACTTGACTCCTTTTGATTTAGTTCATGTTGTAATCTGAATTCTTCTCTTAATTCTCTGTTCTGGACAGGATTGGAGCAACACACACACACACACACATATACACACACACACACACACACACACACACACACACACACACACACACACACACACACACACACACACACACACACACACACACACACACATTTACAGGACACCTCTTGTGCTAACAGGTGAAGCAATTTTCAGACTGGCAGAATACAATACTTACAATTCATGATTCATTACATAATTCCATTAATAAATGTCACTCAGACCATCGTACATGTGACAACTACTAATCAATCAATGTGAATGCTTTAGCACTGTTCCCACCACCTAACCAACTGGCTATATTAGTTGAGGATCAAATGTATGCTTATTACCAAACACGCCATACACACATGCTACATACAAGTGACTGTACTCACCTAAAATGTAGTCTAACTACGTAAGTACAATAAGAAACTCCTGGGTCCACCTAGTCTAGCCGCTACCCCCAACTTCTCAATATCATCTCTTCCGCCCTCACACAATAATGAGAAGCTGGGTCCAGCGGCCAGGGTAGGTTTCACACTGAAGACCACTTAGCATAGGATAGATAAACCTATGTATGCCCTCCACACATGTGCGTACTACTACATGGCGACTATACGTACCTGCTTCAGAATTCTCTCCAGCTCCTCCTCATAGCCTCCCTTCACCTGGGCCAACTCCTTCTCCAGAGAAGCATTTATCAGTCGCAACTCCTGCAGCTCTTGAGATGCTTGAGACTCTGACTCCTTTTAAAGAATGAGAAAGATGGCATGTTCATGGCTATTGTTGTGCATTTTACTTTTTGCAGACTAGAATATGCAGCACAAACTGAAAGTGAAGAGCCACAAGAGACATATGATCAGACACACACACACCTCACATGTGCATAGTCAACGATACCAAAAGAACAGTCACACACACACACGCACACTTCAACATGGTTGCTCCACTTCATGTGCTTGCATACAACACACACTCGATCAATTCTACTATAACTGCTTGCATCACTGATTGCTCTTGGCTCTGAGCACATGGAACATATGCATCACACACCTGCACAACTATAGCTACACAATGTGTCAAACTTGAGATATTACTGTACATAGAAGACCGAGCTGTGTGCACCATCTGCTAACCTACCCCTGTGACCCATCAACAAGTAGGCGGCAGACAAACTTTACAAACAATCACCTTATTTCCTTTAGACTTGAGGACATTTTGAGCTCTTGTTTTGTACCTTTCAAACTCTTCCCTCAACTGCGAGAGCTCCTCTTGGTATTCCTACACAAATAGAGAACTCAATCTGATTCTCTATGTGCATCCAGCTATGCAATACTTCACACTTGATACCTTTTTAGAAGGTTGACTTGACAAGAATGCTGAATAATCAGACAGAGACAAATCTTCTAGCTCAGAAAGCGCTGATTCTCGATCGCTAAGCTTTTGCGCTGCAATCCTGAGTAAAGCCTATGATGAAAAAAGTACATAGTACCTCACATAGTACATATACACATGCAGAAAAGAAAGATGGGACGGGCCCAAAAATACGCGCCCGATAGGGGACTCGAACCCTTGACCCTCAGATTAAAAGTCTGATGCTCTACCAACTGAGCTAACCGGGCGTGCTCACTCAATGCCTTCAACAATACATTATAAATTCGAAATAACAACGCACAGTCGACGCCAACCTTGTACTTGGAGACTTCGTCCTTGTAGGTTGCCAATTCATCTTCAATCTGCTTGTTTTCTTGCCTGTTGCGCACAAACACGTGAAAAGATCATCAGCAGTACAGTACAGTACCATGGTGTCTGCTTATACCTTTCAACATGTGCTCTAGTCAACGCTGTGTTCTCCAGGTCCAACTGAGCAACTCTCTCCTTCAGCTTCCTACAACACAAGCATGCAACAGCAGCTGGAATGTCTGCTGGGAGGTGGGCAGGGACAGACACACTCACAGTATTGCCATCTGATCGCCCTCTCTTTGTCTGTCATAGTTTCCCACTGTATCAGAGAGTTCAGAGAGGCGGTTTTCCAACGTAGCCACTCGTCTCTCTTCGTGCTGAGCCTGGAGACGGAGTCGTTCTTCTGCTTCATTTGCTCTCCTTTGCTCCATTTCTATGGCTTCAGCATGATGTTGCTGCAGATGCAGACACACAAACACATGGACAGACAGGTAGGCAGACAGTAAATTATGTATGACCACTCAATGCCACCTCCCTCCCACTCCAAACTACAACAAACCCACATGCACTTCCTCTTCGTCCCTCCCCTCCACCTCCCCCCAGTGCCCACACTGTACCCATAAGTACATACTTTCATTTGCTCTTGTTTACACACGCACACATGCACACACACACACACACACACACACACACACACACACACACACACACACACACACACACACACACACACACACACACACACATGCACCACACACACACACACACACACACACACACACACACACACACACACACACACACACACACACACACACACACACACACACACACACACACACACACAACACACACACTACATATCTATGCACAAAATACACCAATTGTGCCATACAATACATACACAGAGGTGAGTGGGACATTTGTCACAATTCAGAGCCACAAAATCTGTCAGCCAGCAATTACATACAAATGCATTGCATTGCCATGTGTGTGGGTGTGTGGGTGTGGGTGGGCAAAGCTACATCAAGGATTCATTCTAAACTACCAAGCTGGTAAGTTTGTGATTTACACAAAGACTGTATGGTAAGGAAGACTTAGGTCACAAAGATCAAAGCTGTGTGTTGCCACCGGATACTGAAGGAGACACATCAACTATCATAAATCTAATTATGCGCCCACTAATAGCTGAATTGCATAAAGGCAAAAGAAGCCAGAGGTGTGTGACAATGCCATATCTGGTGTTCCTTCTCCATCCCCACAAGACAGTCTGATGCACATGTTGCACTCACCCACCACACACAGATGTGCAGCATGTATACACATACCACACCACACCATTGCACATGGATACACACAACCATACACATGCATGGACACATGCACACACACACACACACACTTGCGCGCACACACACACACACACACACGCGCACACACACACACACACACACATGCACACACACACAACACGCACACACACACACACACGCACGCACGCACGCACGCACACACACACACAGTATACCTGTAGTTCCTCAGTCAAACTGACAATCTGCAGCTCATAACTTCTCGCCCTGTACCAGACAAAGCAAAACACATTAAACATGCACATACCTAGCATGGTGCACTAGACCCAACTTCTCATTCCCCCACGATAACGAGACGCTGGTCTAGCACACCACACAAATACCAACCACCATCTCAGCATTCATGCCATACACTCAACACTTACAGCTCAGCACAATACAGAGTGACACACATTGGAACCAATCACCGGAGCAGAGGGAGCTATCACCACAATCATAAGCCAATTTACACAGATAGTGTGGAAAGTGCAAGCAGGCTCAGACTTGGTTTGATAGCACACATTCTTGCACTGATTGAATCATTGTGTGAGTGTGGTACATTGCTAAGCCAAGCATGTACACAACAAACTCACTTCTGTTCAGCAATTCGCTGTTCCACAGTCGCTAGCTCCTTGTGACTCTCCTTGAGCTGTCACAGAACACAAAGTGAATAAGAGTTGACGACAATAGGAGACTAAGTGACAAACACTGCAGTAAAGTGTACAATCACTTGCCATTCTCTTGAGTTTCCCAAAGTCATTCTGTAAATGTGCATGTGCATGCAGCATCTCTACGGGCACATATTCTAGTACATGCTACCAATATAACATGTACATGCATATACCTCCAATCCCCTCTCTGTGTTGAAAGGCACAAAAACACCCTTAGCTTACGTACCTCTGTTCTGAGCTCCTCCTTCTCTCTCCTCTCCTGGCTCAACATCCGCTGCAGTTCCTGGATGACCTCTCCGTGTCCTTCATCATCGCGCTGACGGTCGTACTGCTCACGCTGTAGGCTCTCCACCATTTCATCAATGCGCTCCTTGAGCACAGAGATCTCCTTATCCCGCTCCGCCACAACCTCTGTAAAGTGTTGATGAGATGCTTCCTGGTCAGACTGCAGAAGGAGAAACCATGGACCATAGTTGAACCAATAGTAGCCCAGGGCTTCTTTCAGTCAACAGGTTAAGTTATTCTATCCTAGCAAGCTAGACCCTCTGCACCTGGGGCAGAGAGAGGGTCTAGCATGCAAGACACAATGCACTTATGAGCTTGATTACTTTCTGACTATTGCGAGAAGAAGTCCTGGGCTCTAATTCAGTGTGAAGATGCATTTCATTGGCCAATATAAGAATCAGGCCATATAATACCTACAGCACATAGGAGAATGTACCTACTTTGGGCAGTACTGCAGGAAACCCTATCAAAAGAGGCCTGTTACCAAAGTAACAACCATTGAATGTAGCATGTCTAGGTGCTAATGACAAGGAAGCCCAGTCCATATGGCTTAAGTGTCCCAGGTAAAAAGTGGGCTAACATGTGAAAACAGGGAAACCCAAAGGATACACAAAATATGCTAACCATTACTTGCTGCAGCACAACTACTTCACCCACTCTGGGACTTGCTATACACAACTTAGGAAGGAGTCATTTGTGCCAGTTAGTACGTCCAGAAGAGGCCATAGCACCTAGTTGAACTGTCAATGAACCTCATTCCTTGGCTATAGAGAGCTTCATTGCAGTAGCACATTGAACACGAGTGTAGGTGGTGCTTTGATGCACTCTAGTCCCAGCAGCCATCACTTTAGTACAAACGACAAGCAAACACTCGCAACCACTACTCCTCTACCTCAGAATGGAACACATTCACTAACACATTGTTTACATAATTATTGAAAAAAACTCACTATCGCTTTCTTCTTGTCAGCCTGAAACCTAGCCTCCATCTCAGCCTTCTGCTCAGTGAGAGCCGCCATGGATTTTGTCAGTGTTGTAATTTGCTCCCTCAACGTGCACACCTCCTCATTCTCTTCTTCCTCACTCCCACTTCCTTTTGCCTCCACCCACTCTCCTCCCTCCACAGCAGAGTGAGGCCCCTTTTGTAATGACTGATGAACTGCGTCTACTTGTTGCTGTGTGCTGTCATCCGCCTTCTCAGATGGTGGAAGTAGATTGGGCTTCACCTGAAACAAAAGCCAAGTACACACAATTACAGAGTTATTGCCTCAATATACCCATATAGGCCTACTGTAGTGATGAAGTGCACAGGAAAGATATTTCGAGTGCCACAGCTGGTGAAACAGAGCTGACGGCATTGCAAAGGAGTCAGTCTCAGGTGGTCCAGTGAATTGACAGATATCAAGTCCACTGGAAAACACAGCTCCAATCCACTATTAAGTAGGGGCACATTAAGGCAGGGGGGGGGGGGGGATTTGTTTGCTCCCCTCCCTCGCCCCTACTTCTTGGAACTTAAGTTTAACCCCGAAGATTTTGCTAAATGCATCAAATACTGCATCAACACTGCAACACAGTATATAATGTAGGACATCCTACCTCAGCTGAATGCCTGTCAGCATCACTTGGTGCTCCTGCTGCATCAGTGTCAGATTCACTCCTTAAGCCAGAATCGCTTTCGCCACTCCTTTCAAGGCTTCCCTCTTTCAGCTGGCTCCTTTCACGTCCTCTAGACCGTGGTCGACGAGGAGGAGCAAGGTGCTTCTGGGGGGACTGGGTAAGGCTGAGTGCCTTCAGACTAGCCTCTAATGCTTCTTTTTCTTTTAGTACACTCTTATACGCTCGTACCACATCTAGGCAGTGGAGAGCCACAACACATCAAATGTGCACACATTTCAGTTGTGCTTCTAAGTATAACCTGTACACACAGTGGTCTCATAGGTACAAATCACACCCACACCCACACAGGCACACTCATGCACACACGCACACACACACACACACACACACACACACACACACACACACACACACACACACACACACACACACACTGACACACACACACACACACACACACACACACACACACACACACACACTGACACACTGACACACTGACACACGCCACTCATACACCACGCACACATGTACATGAGTACATACGTACACGCCACCTGCGAACACTATCCATCAACCCACCATCTTAACGCCATTGGGGAAACAACTTACCTCTAAATCGAATCTCGTAACGATTGAGCTGCTCCGAACGCGATTCGATATACTTTAAGAGCTCATCCTTTGATAAACGCTGAAGTTGGGCACTGTCGGCGGCCATTTTTGGCTCTTATGAATAATTTATTTTGCTAAGCACATGCATGGCCTTGGGTGTGATGGTCCTACCATGCGTAACGGCTATATATTCAGTAGTCCATGTATCCTCAGACAGCATGGTAGTACAGCTAAGGTATGTAGGGGTGGTGGTGGTGGTTGTTTGCACATGCACTGTATAGCTATACATAGCTACGTATGTGAAGTGAGAACATGTCAATATAGCTAGATGGATAGAATTAATGGAGAGTTCGGCCACAGCAGTTCAATTTCCCATCCTGCAAAGTAGGCCGCTCCAATGCCCTGCAGGCAGGTGGAGGAGTTACAAACATACCTATGGAACAATCACATGCCACTGCATAACAAAGGGCTGGGCTGCTATATAGACAGAATGTCTGCAGTGCGTAGTCATAAACATGGAAGTGAGAAATGACAAATAGATACAAAAATTAATGGCAAATGATGAAAAAAGAATCATAAAATATCCTTCCATAAAAATTTATCATCATTCAAAAGTTTTGCTAGCTTTTGATTAAAAGGTGCAAGGAACTCATCAAGAATTCTCCTTGCCCTTGGTGTGATTGTGAGGTTGCCTTCATGAATGTAGTCCTGTTCATTAGACCTGCCTAGAGTTGCAAGGTGCATCTCTAGGAGGTGAGGATCCATCTCCTCCAATTCGAGAAACTCGAATATTCTCTGAGCCATGGACACTGGGTCAGATGCAAGGTCTTCGGTACGAAGGAAAAGAAATTTATCCAGGGGTATAATCTGCAGCCACTCCTTCAAAGTTATGTAGTATATGGAATCAGCAAATTCAATGTAACCACATTTTCTGTTGTCAATAATACTCTTTTCTCTTTCACTGGAAACAGTTGGTACAGAATAACTGCGTCTAAGGGAGGGATCAAACGAGCATTTGTGTGCACTGTGATCTTGAATGCATTGCTTCATTTGGTGCACATCCACATCCACCATCCGCTCAAATATCCATGGACCATAGCGCAGGAGAATGTCACCCATATCTGTGATTTTTGAAACCTGACAGGAGTACCAGAATCGCGAGTAAATGTGTTCAACTGGATCTCGCATAATGACTATATACTTTGCATTGGGAAGTACCTTGGACAGTACATAAGGCATTGAATCTGGTGGGAAAGTGTGAACAGTCATGTCAAAAGGTAGCCTCCACGCCGTTGATGCACTGAGATCCCCAGTAATGATATCTTTACGTTTCATCTTCAGCATCTTCTTTGTTGCCATTTGCATCAAGAACACATACTCTCGTACACTTTCTGCTGTCTGGGCACGAGATGAAAACTTGTGAGGCCTAGTCCACCAGTGTAGCTCCTTGCGAAGTGGATGTGCAAACTGAGGATGGAGGGAGAGTATGTTGTACAGTTGGGTTGTGCCGCACTTGGGGTAGCCAATGAGAAAGAACTTTGGGAGGCATGCCAGTTGTATGGGACGGGGGTGCGAAGAGAGGTCGAGATGTGGCGTACTCCTCGAAAACCAACAGGGATTGGAGTAGGCAGGAACAAACTTGGACGGAAGCACGCTCTTTATGCTTGTCACAATTTCGTCTAGACGCTCGTAAGCTTTCACCTGAGGAACAGTGTTGCTTTTAACCCACTTGGAATCGTTCAGAGAACTAGCACTGAAACTGGACTTCAGATAGGCCCGTCCCCCTCTGCTGGTCATCCCCTGTATACGGAACAGAGCCGTCAGTCCCAGAAAAGACGAACATGCCACGGCAAGCAACAGCAGCCTCTGTCTGGACATCACTGTAGCCGTTCTGCCCCCTCGATGAGGTGCACGTCCGAAACCATTGCCCAACCATGGCTGACGGTTGGCACGTTTGAGTTAAGTATTGATGCGGTGCGCTCGGAATGCAACTGGTGCGCGCTAACGCCCAGGAGCGAATAATCTTACTGGCCTCTGGGCGTCAAATCTACACTCACGTGAGGCAGCCATTTTGTTCTACGAGATGGAAGCCTCGATGGAAGCTCCAGCTCAACCGATTAACGGCGAGCCACAGTACATCGTTCTCCTGCGAAACCTGCTAAAGGTCGTGAAGCAGGCACCAAAGGCCTATACTGGGTGGGTCGAAAAGAATCCAGAGCAAGCTTCGAAACTGGAAACGGTGGTTCGCGTTCTCGGCTACATTCTGCCAGGTAAGCATCAAGCTGGAGCATATCATTATGGACATACCTGCTCCGGTGCGTAGTACACCAGTACATCATGCAACGGATGTCAAGTTGTATGTGAATCGCCCCAAGCACGTTGTGTTGAAGTTTGGTATGTGGCACACTCGCATGTTGCATGTGTGCAGGAAGAGTGGCAATGGGTCGGGTAAACTTAAAATGTGGTTAGACTGGTCACTGATCATGGCATAAGTGGCTAATGCATACAGTACATGTGGTAGGCTGCATCTGTGTATTTGTAAAACCTGCTCATGAAGAAGACACTCCTTGACTGTGCAGGATGCACTTTGCCCGGTCAGCATATGTTGTGCCAGAGTAGAGATTTCTTCGTTGGCCCTTCAGTTGCAGGATGCACCTCAGTCAAGTGCTGGGTCCTGGTAGGCTGTTGGTACAGACCCTCTGGAGTGTCAGGAGCACTGTTCTGCACTGCTTATGTTGTTCTTGGTTTTATACACATGTGCCTGGGATGGATTAGCTATGTATGTACTGTATACTCTTTAACTTTCGCAGAGTTAAACTTTCATAGTTTTGACTGATCTGCAACCATCCGCAAAAGTACACCACCCATAGCTACAGTAGTGGCTATTGCTGTGATAGCATACGAATTTTGCACTTCACATTCTGTGCCAAAATGAACTCTTGGAAGTCATGTGTTCATTTGGCTACGTATGTATCCCTCTACATTATTGATCTCCTGCAGTTCGGTTCGGAGCCCAACAGGACCACACTGAACTCGTGTATGCAGCGTCCAACTTCTTTTCCTTCTACAATGACCGTCTCCTGGCCTCATACTACAAAGTCCAAGACAAGCTTAGCACTGTGAGTGTGTGGCCACACGCAGGCACTCTAGCTGGTGACCATTGCAGCTGCAATCTGTTCCTGTTTCACTTATGGTTGAGAATGCCCTGTCGTCTGAGACCTAATATGTTACAAAGTGTACTATTAAATCCATCAGCAGTGAGGTCTACTTGAATGCCCACTATTGGGAGTGACCAGTGTTATGTGTACGCTTGGTTACTCTTCATGCTTTGCTTACTATTGCTCTCCCAATATAAATGCTGAGCAGTATAGGTGTGAGTGAAGGTAGACAAATGGACACTCTGTATTTCTAGTGAATATCTGGGATCATAGCAATTGAATACATATGTAGCGTGTGTGTTCAACTGCACATTGACACTTTGACGAAATCCTTAGTCACCTGACTATGACTATGTCTTTGTGTTGGTTTCTCCCCATGCAGTGTGTTGGGTCCTCAAGGAGAGTTGTGTACCTGCTTTCAATACTGGACTACCTCGAAGTGGCAGTGGAGCTCTTTGCACTGCGTAAAGGCAACGAACCAGTGAAATGGCTCGCTGTCCTTCTGATTGTGATCACAAAGTGAGTCTCACCCTCCACACACCAACTATAAGCCTACATGTAGTCTACGGACTCTTAACAGTGTCTTGTGTGTGCATGCAAGTAAACTAAACTGGCATTGTATGCCACTGTTTGTGTGTATAGACTGGCAGCTTACATACATAATGCTATGTAACGTACATGCTAGTATGTCTCATCCTCCTACTATTCACTACCTGCTATATGTTAATGCTTAGTGTGCTTGTCTCACAAGTACACTGTGCCATGATCGTGCACAGCACACCCTTTTAGGCCTAATTTATGTGCTACAGTAGAACCTGTCTAAGACGGCCACCTGTGGGCCAGTTATTGGGCAAGCCAAGCGAAGCCCCTCTCTTCTGGGTGGTGCGAAAACTGGAAGTTTTGGTACGTCTCATTTAGTTTCCATATATGGCACGTAGGCCGATTATGGCCCCAGGGAACCAATATTTTTCTGACCATCCATAGTGCGTACGTCGCATTGCACAATAGCTTACCTTGTGCAATACCATCCATAGTGCGCAAGTTCATGCTGCCTCTCGGCTCAAGCCGAGTCAGGAGCCTGCCATGCCGCCGTCGTTTAGCGTTTTGCCCACTAGCTCTTGCTCCTTGTTGACTGAAGTTGACTCGGTCCAGTAGCGCTTCACATTCTTATGATTCCGCTGGAGGGCGGCCTGTCAGGATCAAGCGTGAGGGTGCACTGGACCAGTTGGCTGTCAAGGACGGCATGGGCCAGGTGCGCAGTGTGCTGTAGCTTCGACAGTTACCTTCTCTTGCTCGCTGTCGCTGTAGCCGACTTTGCCCCTCGATCCTTTTATTGTCTATTGGGCAATTGCAATTGGGCACATTACTGTTACTTTCCTGGACATTAATTTCACACATGGCCATGCATGCGCTGTTCCTTTTTCCTTTTGAGTTTCATGATGATGTCGTAGAGGCTCATTGCTACGTTGTTGATACCGGGCTAACTGATCATGAGCATATACGTAGCAGAATCAATAACAATCGATGCAGGGCGTTTCGGCCACGTTGGCCTTTGTCAACTGCGTACAAAAAGTCAATGTGTAACATGTTGAGTTTGGCTTATAATTATTGCTACTCATTTCAATGCGTCTTAACATACACCAGCCATTTCCACTGACACCTATGGCATTGCCCATCACAGTCATGTCGCTTCTTCCTGCATGCTCTCACACCTGTACATAGCTAGGCAGCTCATAATAACCTCTGTTGTCTCCTCTGGGCATTCCAGCTATATAGCAATAATTGCTCACGACAGTGCCAAGTAGGCAAATTCCCTAGCCACAACCCATTGACAGCTAAGCATAATTCTATCCAAGACCTGCTGCCTACCAGCTATTCATCCATCATGTCTGACTTCGCACTTCATGGCAGGACACATACACTGCATTGCACACCTTAGTGCACATCATACTGTCTCAACCATTATTTGCCAACATGCCCCTTCATACTCCTGCTCGCCCCCACAATGTCTTACATTCGTCTAGTAATTGGCCTTTATAGAGAGATGGCTGCTCTACAGAGGTAGAGTGCAATGCTTTAGTGCTATTGGGGCCAGGGAGGCTGGCTACTTTAGAGAAGTGCTTCCTAACACAGTGACCATCTTAGACAAGTTCCACTGTACCTTGTGAATCTCCTTACATGGTACATACATATGAAATTGAGCATGCCATAGAAGGGCACCTCCTGAGTCTCTATCATTGCCCTAGGTTAACGTATGCCATGCTCCTACAGATGTACTATTTGCCTGTTTGCAATGCCCACAGGACCATCTTGCAGTCTTGGATTGTCTACAAGAAGCACTATGGTCTACTCCTCTCACCTCCTATACCTGCTGCGGATCGAACCAAGTTGAAGGTAGGAGAAGAGCAGGGCAGTGGAATAGAATACCAGCAACTGCAGCAGTCAGCGGCACAGCCACAGGCATGGCGAGGCCCTCGCACTGGAAACATACTGCGATCCATCCGCGGAGGTCAGCAAGTATAGTCTTATCATTAAATACGTATGTTAGAAAAATTGTTTCTTGTTTGGTGAAATCGCAATTAGGCTAGGCATGCGTTTAGCCATATATCCTGTACATGTGGGACTGGAAGGGATGATGGTGAAAGGAGCTGCCAAAGGAGACACAACTTTTGTATAATGCTATAGTTTTATGTTACTGCATCTACCTGTCTGTCGGAATCTGGTACTGGGTGTGGATTGTTTGGTACACTTGCATTGCTGCTTATGTTCACACTGCTTGAAGTATCCTGCAGTGCTGCTACATATTTGCTCAAACCAATATACCTTGAAGTTCTATGTCTGAGCGATGTAGTTATGAACTAGGCCTTGAACCGTCAAGGCTTCACAACTATTCGAAGCTTCCTAAAGTTTTGAAGCTTTGTTTTACCATGCAAAGCTTCATGTCTCCTTACTAAGTGCATTTCAGTGTTAGTAACACAAACAAGAGAACTATTTCTTGCTTAACTTCATTCACTTCTTACGTCTGTGACCCTTCTGATTTTGAGCAAGTGAAGACTGCAGTATTACCTTGAGGTGACCATTTAATGATGTCATGGTTGCGAACTTTATAGATTTACCATAAGGGGCGTGGTTTCTGAAGAAGCAGTCATGTTGGAGTACATGCCCACATCCTCTACATCCCCACTGCCACACTCCTTGCACGTATTCTCCTCTCTTTACTCAATTGCCACCTTCTCATCTCAATTAGGAAAAACACATTTCAAACTCTTAACTTCAACATCATCCTCCTTTCAACCATTGACTTCAGAAATGCACAATTTGGCTCAACCACACACTCCGCTGTCTGCTTCATCAGTGCCAACTTTGACTTCTTATGCGTCGATCTCTTTTCTCCTATCATCCTGTAATTTCTACAAGCAGCGCTCAGCAACGTGCCTTTCACATCCGCCTCTGATAACTCCCTGGTCACACCACCACTTACTTGCCACTCGTGCCACTCACATTCACCAATGCCCCTTCCCATACTTCTTATCCCTACCACATTCCACTGCCTGCAGCGTGCCTTCGTAAGCCTTACTCATCACTACCTTGAACCAGAAGGGCACACACCTCTACTCTTGCCTCCTTCACTTTTGGTAAAGACTCCATCTCCGTCATCAATGATGCCTTTGGATGTAAGGTGCCTGCACCAAAGAACATACGGAGAGCACACAGCTGTACTTGCTCTATTGCTTCCAGACTTCACATATCCCAGATTTCCACTTCATACAGCATAGTTGAGTCCACCAGAGCACTCATCAATTTCTTGAAAGTACCTACCCCAACATTACAGCAGTCAATGTGTAGCATAGGATGTTGAGTCAATTGGACAATGATCCATTACAACTACTAAAGTACAAGTGAGTACAAACCTACAAGAGTACCCTAGTGTGGCAGTTGACTAGACTGTCCCTAAATCTGTTCCGTCTCTGCCGCGTCGCGCAGTGGTTGTGTCATCAGCACGTGACGTCCAGTGCTGTGACGTCAGTCAACGCTTCAGTTCTTGTATGCCATGCCTGATTTGGTGTGCTAGCGTGGTATGACTGACAGTAAGATCCTCGCCCATAGTAGCAACATTTACCAGCAAACACCCTGTGCTCCTGAGTGTGGACCCAGGCAGCCAATGGCTATCAGAGACTGCATGCATGCTCACGTCCTAGTTGTGGAGACTCTCTATTGTCTCCTCTACCTGAGGTCTATTCTCATCTGTCTGAATACTTGCCCATGCCATTCCTCAAAGTGTCCCATACATAAGGCTCCTTACACTGTTGCACTTGTATCTGCCTCTGCTTTTGAAATGAGCTTCACGCAACCTTCACTTCTGGGCTTTCAGTCACTGGACCCCTCTGTTAGAGTTATCCAGCGACAGATAAACAGACTCTGTCAGTGACATGATCTCTGTTGGGTTGAGATGTTACAGACGTCCCAGACAAGCCCTCAGTTGTATGGTTCTTTCCAACCAAAGAACAACTCTCAAGCAACCTTATGCAGGCAATGACTTCAGCATCATTACTCTTCAAGTGTAGGGCCCTATGCCACCGCCTTAGCCTTTACTTTATTGTTTGCATACATATGTACATTCTGTGCTTGTGCTGAGTTGTTCATAATGACTGTGCTCTTGCATTTGGCTGGAGCCGTGTGTGATGCATACTGTTAGGTACAGGCCTGTAAACATCTCTGCCTGCCCACTCTATCTTGCAGACCCATCCATCCCATATTCTGAACTTAGCCAGTTTGCCTCAGGAGAGGAGACACTGCCTACCATGCAAGCTGCAGAAAGGACGACAGCCTTAGTCACTCAGCTGAACCGCACTCAGCTGCTGGCAGAGGGCCTCCACATTGCCAGACCTCTCGTGCACAGTGAGTGGGGCATTTACATCATAGGCTACAGTTAGACATGTAGAGCACTAACAGTGAGGGAGTTGTACTTGAACAATCAGCCTCATTGTTAGGTTGCTGCTGTCTGAGGGAGTACAGAGGTGTTTGTTACCTGAGTGCATATTACATTCCTCGGAATGGAAGTTCAGTATCTGGCAGTTATTCTTCGTGTGGTTGTGTCGGTATGCTGATTTGCATACGAAGACACGTGTGTTGGTTGTGAGTTGACATATGTGTCCATTAACAGCCTTGCTTTGTTTGTGTAGTTTTGTCAATGTTTGTGTCTGGACAAGATTCCTGGATATCGTGGGTCATTGCTCTGGGCATGGATCTTTCAAGGTGAGTACAAGGTGAACAGGAGAAGCCATCTTTGCCTCAATACCATTCCACTAACAATACATTCCACGCACTGTTCACTACTCATTGGCTTGTGTGTGGGCTCATGCTTAGTTGCTGAAACATATGGTTTCATTCAGTATATCTGGAAAGCCTCTCTCAGTTTGTATGTTTGTGCTTTTAGTGGTACGACTGACTCTGTGAGTTTCAATGTAGCTTTACAAGTGTGCAAAAATGCATGTGCAGCTGCATTTTTATTCTTACAGTAGCTTGTGCGGTATTCAGAAATGCTTCCTTCTCTCTACCCTGCAGCTTACATCTATTGGGGAAGGTGACTCAATTCAACAAGGCAGAGAAATTGGAACTGATGCGAAGGAGAACGGTTCTTCTCCTCTACTTCTTGAGGTCTCCTTTCTATGACAGCTATGCAAAGTGAGGAACATGTGGGCCCACTTGTTTATTCCTAAAACCCATCATCTTAACTTATCCTTTCTTTGTCTAATAAAGGCGCAACTTTTATTTAGTGAATTTGTTCTCTCTTAATTGCATTCTATCATGTCACAGTACCAGGCAGTGACCACATGTTCTGTCCACCCAACTTGCAGCGTTAATGTAGTGTGTCGGACAACACTGCAGGGTACTGTGTATGTTACAGGAGTGCTGTGCTTGGATATATGTATATTCAAAATGGTCCACGAGATGGCGCCATATTCACTCTCCCCTAGTGTATGCAAGTGCATACGTAATGCCCATGTTGTTTTATAGCTACTGTTTGCAGTCTAACTGGCACCAGCCCTTTCTCTCTTAGCATCGACATTTCCTTTCCAACCACTGTGTAGTTTGGGTATTGATTGTGTACATTTGTCATCGTCTCAGGTCAATTGTTTTGAGAGTTTTGAAGTTTCTGTCTGCCAAGGTCCCGCTGCTTCATGTGATATTGGGTGAGTGATGGTTGTGTGCTCAGTTTACTGCATGTAAGTAGCTGTACCAATATACAGTACTTGTTTGATGTCAGCCATACATCACATGTCACTTAGCTCATTTTAAATATTCTGATGATTCAGTGGAACCTGTCTAAGATGGTCACTGTGTTAGGCAGCCACCTCTCTAAAACAGCCAGCCTCCTTGGCCCCAAATATTACTAAACCATTGCAGTCTACCTCCGTAGAGCAGCCACCTCGCTATAAAGGTGAGTTAGAACTGGCTCAAGGTGGTTGTCTTAGACAGGTTTCACTGTTATAGCTCTGGTTTTTCCCCGTGTCGGCTACGTTTCCTGTACACACATCAACTGTATTCAAAGCCATCAGTCTATACATCTGTTTATGTGTAGAGCCAATCCACTGGACATAGTGCTATCTAGTCAATGACTGTAGTGGGCTGCCTTTAAGGAAGGTTTTTGGTGTGTATCGTGGCACTTGTAGCAATGCATGTTGTACTGCTGCTGTGAATTGAGATAAGAAACAGAGAAGTGTACTGGTGAATGTGTGAATGGGAGCATTATCACCTGCTTAAGAGCACTGAAGTATACTGTATCTGTGTTTATTGCCACTGTGTACCACTGTCTGTGCGCAGATCCGCTTCTTGAATACTTGCCGGTGTGGCAGAAAATCTACTTTTACAATTGGATGTCATGACTGGCCATTGAGAAGTTTGATTGTTGGTAACAATTAGCACAACAGCTTGATGAATTATTCACTCGCTCAGCAGCCTACACTGTATTCTGTGTACTTATTGGTAATGTGCACACATATGGTACATGTACATAAGTATCTCTGTGAGATGTTGCACGGCATTGTAGCCCCACCACCAGTTTGTGGGATAGGAAATACCTACAACGGACCATACTCACGCACTATTGTATAATCTCTCCTTTATAACCCTCTTTGTGTCCATATGAGCATATGGCACTCTATTGTCCTTGAAGCACTCTGCTAGCAATGTGCTGTGGACTATGGCATTTGCAAGCGGTACACACTGTGGTTCAAGGATCTCCCTTATCTTAAACCCAGCCATCCACTAGCCGCCACTCATGTGGCTAATGGTCGATTTTACTGTACAACATTCTGATGACTATATTGCCTACCTTACCTAGTCTCGCGCGCCAGCCCCTATTTCCCCTATTGCACAATTGCACAATAATAGGGGCTGGCGCGCGAGACTATACCTTACACCTAGATGTGCCATTGAATACCAGGCAGTGGCAATGCTGAGGTGAGGTATCCTCTGTAAAAGGCCCTATTCAACCATCCTGTACTCAAAGCATCCCTCACAGGCCAGTGCTCATGTCACTGTAGCCACCTGTAAGATCCTATTCCTAATGTCCTAATTCCTACTGTCTGTCACTCCTGCAAGGCTTCCCAATCTATTCCTATAATTATATGCATTCACTAGCTAATTGATACTGTACAGCTTTTCCATTTAGTGATTTTTGTGATTTATTGCGTTGACCTGTGGCCATTGCAGTGTTATACTTGTGGGACATGACTGATAGTGCAAAGTATGTATGCTGGCTTGGCAACGTATATGGTATTGTGCTTGTCACAGTGTATGACAAACCAATCAGGCCATAAACCATGCTAGCACATATGTTTCGTAACTGCATTGCCTCGTATTCTTCAGTGGTGTGCTTGAAAGCCTCAAGCTACATCTTGTTCATGAGACACAGGCTGTTACAGAAATGTGGGGTAGAACCTAGTGCCACACCTCTGTAGTTCTACCAGGATGTTCTCGTACCTGTTTTACTGATCAAATTACATGTGGGCTCACACTATAGCAAATTACTATTGAATGCATACGTACGTACAGTTATATTTTCCTGTGTGTAGTTTCTCACGAGTATTTGTGTGCATGTATGTGACTGCGCTAGTACGAGATTAACACTGGGTTGCAGGCTAGTTGACAGCAACATACGTATGTATTGTATGAACACGGTGACAAACTGCTTTAGGAATATTGATGAATTTATACACGCTACAATACACAGAGAAATGCTTACAGTAAATAGAGCAAATGTAAGCAGTATAAAGTGTTCAGCTATCCTAAAACTACAGTATATACAAAATTGCCGTGTATTTGGTATATTATACAGAATCACTCATTTTGGTTAAAGGACATGTGCACAAAATGACTGTTCTTGTACAGCATTCATTCAGCAACTACTGTCTATTATTTTCTTGAGTTTCATTATCACAGGCACCAATATAAAATCAGTGTCAAGAGACTGCCTTATCATTCTCCACTGTGGAATCATCTACTGCCATCTTTGCACTCTCCATCAAAGCTTCTTTAGCCACTGATGACTCGTGCTTTCGTTGAATGATGACTCCTTCTCCAGAGAAAGAATTGAGCTTCACATTTGCTGACTTGTCTTCTAATGTAAATTCCCTTGAGATTCCTATAGCATAAAAGATTATGCAGGCTATGTATTAGACTATTCATATTTCAGTGTACAGTACCATGCAGGCAGAATTGTTTTGATGGCTAGTGAACCTAATCTGCTGGTGAATAAGTCACCTTAACAATAACCGTGTTGGCATACTCTTCTTTCTAGCTCAAGAGAATCTTGCTCTATTGGGCCAATTCCAGAATGAACCTATACACACTGTGCATATAGAGCAGCTATACCTTTCTGTGTCTCATCCCTTCATTGTTTTGTGCTTTTTGTACCATCCTAGTGTCTTTGGTTTTGTGTCAGAAGTTAGTGGTTCTGTATATATTTTAAAGTGTACATAGCACAGTGTTACACGGGCTTACTTGCTCCACAGGTGCATTTATTCTGAGGAACTTGAGCAATTGCAAGGATACTGGGTGTAGGTTGTGTGGTTGTTCCCTCCTCCCTCTGCTTCTTAACCACCACCAGGTACAACTTGGGGACTATCAGGAAAATGACCAAACATGTTGCTGTCATGAACAAAGCTATAATTTGGCTGTAAAGGTAAATAGTTGGCTCTAGTTCAGCAGTGCTGTAGTGAATAGGCAGGAAGGCCACCCAGATCACGCACATGGAGAACACGGTGAGGTAGAGGAAGCGAGTTTCATTGAAATCCGCAGGCGCTTTCCGTGTAAGGATGGCAAAGCAAATACATCCAAGCAATAGAAGCAAGTTATATGCAAGACTGACTGATGTGCCAATGTATGGCCGAGCTCTGCAGTGCTGAATTATTTGATTGTCATCAACAGTTTCGGAAACTCCTGGGTTCTCCACTATGAGCCATACTGTGCCAATGAGGATCTGAAATGCGACAATAGTCCCAATAAGAACTAATTGAGACTTCCAATCTATGAAGAGGGGTTTCCTTATGGTGACCTTCTTGTTGATGAATATGCGATAGATGCGAATCAGTTTCAGGAGTATGGCTCCAAAGCACAGTGAGAGGCACACCCATATTCCATACCTTCTTATTGCACAAGACACCACATGTGGTCTCCCGATGTAAACCAATGGCAAGAGGTAGCAGAGAAGGATTCCTCCTAGGAACACTGCACTGAGCTCCCTACTGGTAGCTTTGATGACACGAGTCTTCCTGAATGCTACAAATGCTACCATGAAGATCACTGTCATCACAGCTCCGAGTAATGAAACAATCAGTAGCGCAAGAGCAAATGGGTCCACCCAATCTAAAAATATTGTAGCAAGTTGTTGACAATCACTTTTCTGTTGATTCGGAGCATATCCTACAGGGCAGCTTGTGCATGTCTTCCCATCACTTGTCTGTGTGTTGGTACACGGTTCACATGTCCAGCAGCAGTCAGTTTCACCAGTAATGCGTTGTTGAAAGTTTCCAGTTTTGCATGGAGGACTGCAGGCAGATAGAGGCGGGCTAACTGTGCTGAATGTGTTCCACCAAATGTTGTCACCATTCAAGTTTAGTTGCCCACTTGACCAATTTCCCACCTGGACATAGGTGAAGTTATTACTACCTGTACCTCCTGGCTGCACATTGTAAATGGTGTAATCACCGTGCCTGAGATCTTGGTTACTGTTAAAGGCCACAGTTTCTTCAGACGATCCGGTGAAGGCTACATATCTGAGATATTCCAGCAGAACTTCACCATTTATCCTCTGTCCTGATGGGTCAAGTATTTCCGGACATACTGTTTTATTGCATTTCACCACACTCATGTTGTGCAAAGCATGTGCGAATGCAAAGACTGCGTTGATGAGAGCTGGCACAAACGGACACTGCCTGTACTCATCATAATCTGCGATACTCAGTGCTTCATCCACACAGTTCCCTTCACTGGTAATGCTGTCATTTTGAGTACAAACAAAGCTTCTAAAGTATTCTTGAACCCATGGGCTACCCTTTGTGTTGCTTAGTCCTATCCTTTGGAACCACTGTGTAAATGGTATGTTCTCTGTTATGGTTGGGCTCACACTGAGCATCCCTCTGACTACATTGGTGTCCAGAGATGTTGCTGCTCCATCACTTACAATCCAGGTTACATTATGGGTGTCATTCCTCCGACTCCATGCAGCAACTACACCAATAGCAGTCTGGGCATTGGCAAACAGGATGACAGTTGTAGCATTTCTTCTACTCTTCAGCAGTGTGTCCACCACTCCGTCATGGACTGAATCACTAGCCCCCAGCCTAACAGGTATGCTATGAGCTATGCAGATCTTGGTGGTGTTTTCTCCACTTGCTAGAATGCGCTGTAGCTGTTCGAAACCCCCTCTTCCATAGACATTGTCAGTATAGACAATTGACACATAGGTCCAGTTGAATGTCCTAATCATGTCATACATTGCCATTACCTGACCACTATCTGGTGGAACTGTGCGAAAGAAGTAAGTGAAGTCATTCTTGTCACTCAGCAAATCAGCTGTGGCTGAAAAGCTTATCTGGGGCGTGTTGAACAGATCCATAAGGGTTGCTACAGGAACTGCTACGGCACTCAGTGCTGGACCGACAATGCCACTGAACTGTCCTGCAATCAGTTGTGAGTCACTGGTATTTCCGGTAGCAAGGCACATTTCCGGCAGAAACTGGATGGATGCATTCAAGGCAGTGCTGTCAGTACTGCAGGTGTCATAGATTTCAAATCCCAGTTTGATATTTGGCAGCACGTCTGAATCAGCATTGATGAGTTCCACAGCGTAAACCATAGCCATAGCCTCTTCAAGGCCATAAGTGGTGATGTCTGCACACCTCTCCCTTGTATTCCTATCACTGGATTTATGTATGGGAAACAGACCTCCAAGCACAATGATCCCCTCATCCACGTTGGAACCATTTGCAATCAATGCTTTCAATTCCTTTGGTCCACTGTGTGTTAGAATGCAGAGGCCAGTGATAACTTGTAAACTGATTACTGCCACCAGCAGGTAGCAGGACTTGGCTGACATTGTCATTGCACGAGAATGACACTTTTTGGGATTCTGTATGGGAAGGATATGTGAACAAAGTTCAATATAATTATTGCCAATGAATGACATAATGCAAAACATAACTAATTGTGAAATTACCCTTAACTAATTAATCTATTGTAACTGAAGTTGTAATGAGCTAAATTTGACAAATAACTCCAGCCACAAGCAAGTTTTACAAATGGAGGTTTCTGGGCCTTCAGGAGATCTACACAGCTACAAGCAAGATGTCATTTTATAATGACTCTGGCACACAATTTGACTACAGTTCTCCACCTATTTCTCTTGCAGTTTTAACTTGAAGATACACAATGTAGTTAGATGACTGTTCGGAGGTTTGGATGCACCAAGCAGTGGCTATAGTTAGACTGTGGGCTGTTACAAGGGACATCCACAGTTGTGCCATTTGCCCACCATTATATCCATGCACAGCTTTGATTTTGGACTACGTTTCTTACTTCGTTTTTGTGAGTTGCCTAAGAACCTAGATCGTGGTTGACACCTTTTTGTAAAACAGTAAAATTCATTGAGTTGGTGGATACTGTGCTTAAATGGCATACCTTGTGCGTACAATCATGGTTAATTATAACCATGGTAACATAACTCCATGCACACTGCACGCTATAAGGTGCATAAAGTAAGTTTACCGCATATAGTGCAGACAGGGAACACAGTTTTTGAGTGCAGAGTGCCATATTATTGTATTATACCTTTTCCTTGCACAGCCCATGCCAGCACTTTCTTTCCTAACTTACATTCCTAGAGCATACATTTAAGTGCAAGCAGCCTCATAAAGACACTACCAGCATGCAGTACAAAGCATTAGCAGGCGTAATACATTTTGGTCACCCTAGCTTCCCTGGCATGCATGGCTAACAGAAAAAACGGATTAGCAAGCCAGACTTATATAATTAGCCTGAATCTTATTAAGCATGTTAAAACCTTGAAGGCATGGAGTAAATAGCCAACATGCGCACATCCCCCAAGGGGGCAGTGTACAGGGTCTGGGCCACGCCTTGCAAATGATACCATCAAGCAATGCATTCAATATCTATTAAATAAGAAGAATAGCTGCATGTTGTGTGTACAATGTTATGCTTTGAGGAGAATGTATAATGCGTATCCCAACATCATCACAGCAATGAAGAGCTGAGCACAAGTACACAGAAAATACCAATAACATTATTCTCACACCTGGACTGAGAGTCTATTGTGGTATATACTAGCTACACACATGCATGCTAAGATGAAACCACTCTCTTGACGAAACAAGTACGTCCAGATGCAGTCACAAAGTCACATTGTGTAAGTGTGTAGAAGACTTCAGATTCTGTGGTTAGCAATTGCAACCATCACAGCAGCAGCTAACTGGTGACTGCTACAGCCAAGACTCCTCGGGGTATAAAATGCTCCTATACACTAGACTGCAGCTGGTACTGATCACATCCTTGCAATTGCATCATTCCTTATGTACAGAGAATCCAATTCACATGGAATGTAATCTCTCCACCTGCCTGTACTTTCCCAATGTTCATCATATGCCACTTTATTAGCCCTCATGCTCACCCTGTAACCAACTGCTATTGCAACAAGGTACATATCATGCTATATATTGGCAGGCTATACATCATCATCATGTATAATCTGTTGTAATTATTTTAATCAACAATTAGACTAAGTTGAAAATTTCAATATTGTGCACTTAGGCCTGTACTGTTTAGCAACCTTGACACATTCATCAAAGGAAGTGTCCACACATGTGGCACAACTAACATTGGACCCTTAATTGCAAGGGTTAAAATGGTTTGCTTTAGCGACAGTCAAATTTGTGCTCATTGCAATTGGCTACAGTGTCAATAGCTGTCTCAAGTCCAATACCTATGGCTAGCTGCACATGAAGAGATATGTATGGAATACTATGACCATTGTAGTAACGCTGAAAATACAAACTGTCTCCGGATACTGGAATGCATGGAATGCAAAGAATTTTTTCAATGCCCAGGTTTGGTACATTCCATTACTATATGCTACCTTGTACAGGTCATGCTTTAAAAATAGGATGTAGTCACAACTCTATAGTTTCACTGACTTAATTCTGCTTGTAATGCACAGTGAATAAGCACTCTAGTCATGTCATACAATATGCTATACGGCCAGGCTAATTCGATTCCCAGTTTTCATCCTCGCCCGCATGCTTTTTTACCCAGCCTCTCCAACTTTCATTATTCAATTTTAGATCACTGGCAACAGGTTAACTCTACCTATACATGCATAGCCAAAAATAACATCATTAGTAGCTAGGAGGCTATCCACACCTGCTATAGACCCATCAACCCCACACTGTGCAGACTGCTCCTAATTGGAGCACATATAGATCACCAGGTAATGAACCTTTTCGTGTGTTTCAATAGCTAGATGTTTACGATGAATAATGACTTATTCCGCCCTTGTGCCCTTTACGTAATACTTAAATGCTGACCAAGAGGTGTCTCTGAGATTTAGAGCACGAGGCACGAGGGCGCGAAGCGCCCGAGTGCTGAGTGGTCTAAATCTTCAGAGACACCGATTGGTCAGCATTTAAGTGTTATAGATCCCAATGATTGGGCAAGGAGCGGCAGCGAATCAGTTTACCAACTCGTACTTGCGTCATCACGCATCTTCCGGAAGTAGTTAGCAATTTCTGACAATGGCCGAGAAAACGTCGTTTGGTTATTGGGTTTGTCATCTCGCAGCAGACGTTTCTAAAGGTCGGCAATGGATGCGGCGCGTAAGCTAAACATAAGCTTACTCACTGTCAGCCCCGTCAGTCACAGCGTTTCCCAGAACGGTGTCCTAAGCCTGTTCCCAGCTCGTAACCAGTTCGCTCCTTACTCGGCTCTGGTTCGTAGGCCGCTGCCGGATTGTTGTTTTACCCTGTTTGTCGACGAAACAAGTAAGCCGAGTGACCTTTGCATCGTATGTTGTGGAGTTGTCGCAGCTGCAGTTTCTCTGCTATAGATCACGGCCTAAGCCACGCCTATGCTCTAAATCGGCATTTAGAGCATAGCGCGAACGCCGCGCGTGCCACGCCCATGCTCTAAATCGGCATTTAGAGCATAGGCGCGAACGACGCGCATGCCACGCCCATGCTCTAAATCGGCATTTAGAGCATAGGCGCGAACGACGCGCGTGCCACGCCCATGCTCTAAATCGGCATTTAGAGCATAGGCGCGAACGACGCGCGTGCCACGCCCATGCTCTAAATCGGCATTTAGAGCATAGGCGCGAACGCCGCGCGCCGAATTAGAACACGGCTGGACGAAATAGACCACGGCGGCTGACCCGGGATGTTTACGACGTTTAGAAACATCGTTTAGACGCACGTTACCTTGGTAACGGGATCTATAAATGTATTGGACGATAAACTGTGAATCAAATTCGCATATGACCTACAGTGGAAACTGTCTAAGGCAGCCACCTGTGGCTATGGGCCAGTTGTATAACTATACTGGTCTTTATAGACAGGAGCACGTGACTGCTTTTACAGAGGTATATAGGCTGCAATGTTTAGTGTCATGCATGCCTGGCGGAACAGCCCAGGCTGCCCAGGCCATGGCCTGACCAGATGTACAGGTCTGCCCATGCTTTTCTATAGCTAAGGTACTTCCTGGCCTGTGCAAGTGGCCGTCTAGGCAAATTGTTCTGACTTGGTCTGACCACCTTTAAAGTGTTTCCTTCGGGCCTAGCTATAGCCTGTCACGTTAGTGGTATTTGGGGGTAGGGAGGCTGCAGTTGGTTGTTTTAGAGAGCTGGCTGCCGTATATAAGCAGTGACCATCTTAGACAGGCATCTCTGTCGCCCATGCACATTTCATTAAGTGGAAGGTCTAGAAGTAACATTCAGTCGGCTTGGTCTTTTTAGCATTCGTCTCTCGTGAAGGTTAAGCTTAAGGGCGAGAATGAGTTCACAAATATAGCAGCTTCTACTTTGGCAAATTGGCGATCAGTGTTCGCACTCGCCATACTCTCTATAGCTAGGTAGCCACGATAGCTACACAGATCTGCCACTCACCTTTCGGATCCGCCTGCTTATCCTAGCTTCCAAATAGTGTCCTCTTCTTGTGATCCGGTCTACTTACTAATGTAACCAGTTGCCGATCGCCCCTTGCAACTGGCCGGGGCAACTCGTTCTCTTGTACTTCAGTTAACAATTTTGATAAGCTCTGCGTCATTCACGGCTAGCGAATGTGTACCCAATCCTGTCCTATTCGGGCAGAGCCACAGAATGCCATGGAGCAATGAGCGAAACGCTGTGTGCTGGCCCTTTATGGCTTATTCGGCAACCACGGAATGCAATTAAATGAAGCATGCACTTGTGCCACTATGTCAGTGTTACAAGTGGCACGGTGGTTGAGGTGTGATTGCATTTCCTAGGCTGCAACACCTATTCATCACTGCAGCCCACTCACATGCAGCTTAACTATATAGCTACTTGACACTGAGGAATTTTGTATTTAGGACCTAAAGCAAGTCCTACATAGCTGTCTAAGCCCTGTGGTACTGTGTATGTGTGTGCGTGTGTATGTGTGTGCACGCATGCGTGTGTATTCATTCTGCACATTGATATTTTTAGGGGCTGCCGCAGGCAGCCCCTATATTGTTTTCAAATTGACGTTTTCATATGGCTTCATGTTACGGATATATATATATATATATATATATATAATACGCCAACCTACGGTTGTACGTCAATGCTTACATTTATATTGAATGTATTGGGCGAAGTATTGGGTATAGGGAATTTATATTGTCGGCCATTTTATTCGGCCGGAAGTGGATCGTGTGCGAGGCCAAGGGACTTTGAAAACCGGCTTCCAAACGACGTTTTAGCGAACTTTGGACGTTCTCTTCCGCCTCTGATCCTGGAACAGACTCCTACAGCACTTCTGGTCGACGGGCAAAGACACAGCTTCCAGACAGCGCCCAACAGGTCATCGACTTCGCCCCGCGCCTTCTTCGATAATGGCCGCGCCGCCTCGGAGGACTTCACTCCGCCGCCTGGGACACATGACAGGAGTAACGTAGAAACTGGTGACCGCCGTGATATGTACACGCTAACGTTCTTCAACCGTTTCTAGCGTTGAAAAGCTTAACTCGCACGGTTGCCCTTCTAAATGCTCTTCAGAACCTGGCCCATGCGTACTGCGCTGTAGCAAACGTACGTAGCTTTTGCCACCACAGACCACTAGCTACTCTGGCGACTGTGGGTTCCTTGGTACATTATGTTAATGTGTCTGTCTTTGCTGGACATTTCTCTGTGCATGTGTTGTGGGTTTGTGTGTGTGTGTGGTGTGTGTGTGTGTGTGTGTGTGTGTGTGTGTGTGTGTGTGTGTGTGTGTGTGTGTGTGTGTGTGTGTGTGTGTGTGTGTGTGTGTGTGTATGTGGTGTGTGTGGTGTGTGTGTGTGCATATGGTGTGTGTGTGGTGTGTGTGTGCATGTGGTGTGTGTGTGGTGTGTGTGTGTGTGTGTGTGTGTGTGTGTGTGTGTGTGTGTGTGTGCATGTGTATGTGTGCGTGCGTGTGTGTGTGTGTGTCTCATGTGTCTGGGGATAGTGGTGTGTGTGTGTGTGTGTGTGTGTGTGTGTGTGTGTGTGCGTGTGTGTGTGCGTGTGTGTCTCATGTGTCTGGTGATAGTGGTGTGTGTGTGTGTGTGTGTGTGTCTCATGTGTCTGGTGATAGTGGTGTGTGTGTGTGTGTGTGTGTGTGTGTGTGTGTGTTGAAGTTACTGAGGTATTATGATGCGATGTCATGTTTACCTATTGTGAGTGACAGAGCAGCGACCGAAGGGAGCAAGTATTTCGAGTTGGGGCGGCAGCCCCACGAGTTTTTAACTCGAAATACTTGTTCGAATCCTCTCCACTCCAATGCAAGAGTGTAAGAGGATGGTGATAGTTCATGGTGTCTTCATGCCATAATTGTATGCAGGAATATCCATATGAACCTTAAAGTGCAGTGGAGTTGGTTAGACATTAGCAGTGTGTATACATAAAATATAGGATTGTATAGTGTGGACTAGGAACAACTAGTCAGTTGTAACACTCGTATTGGCAATAAAAGTGAGAGTACTCCTACGTATGTCAGCACACAGAACTTAGAGGTTGACTGCAGGGTCTACTATGTTACTGTCTATGGAGGTCTTAGTATGCAACAGGGTTGCTCCTGGAAAGCCATCATGGACCAGTGTTTGTGCTCTAGCATCACACATATTTTGCCTGCCAGAATGAAGGTCAGTGACGTCAGCCTCACAATTGAAGCTGACACTACATCATTGTCCTTCCTCTTCAGTGGCACCATGGCGATGTCATGAATGTTAAACCAACCATAGTTGTAACAAAAGAAGATTGTCTTAAGCATTAAATTCCCTCCCAGTTTCTGCTGAATATGTATAAAGATGACTCACATATATAAGCTAATGTTAGACTCGTCATTTTTAGAAATAGGCCAAGTTAATTTGGCAGTCAAGTTTGAACTAGAGGAAGATGCAATGGCTTCCATGCACTGCTTTGCAACATTCAGGTATACACAAAAGCATGGCACAGTTATACCAGGAGTAAAATTATTACATCGGCTAATAGGCCAGATTTGTAAATTTTAAATATATAAATTCACACATGAACCACAGTTGAGCCCAGTGAGATGGAAGGGCACCATTCAGCCTATAGTTCATGACTTAAGCTTTCATTCAGAACTACTATGAAGTCACTCAATGTCATACAGTGCCCCAGACAGCAAACACCATACAATTGCATGCGTGCATGGCTGGCAACTTCAATGTTAAGAACATGTTATGCTTGTGTCTGTCCATGTGATGATACCAAGCTTGTTTGCATGTATTTAATTATTTTCAGTCCTGGACCATTTCCTCTATACAACTCTATTCAACTTTACAGCAGTTTCACACGATCATATTCATTGCCGCTGATTAGCATAGTGATGCACACAATTATGACCTTGTTTAGAATCTCTAATGTAAACTGCTCTGGAATTTATTATACCATGTTGCAGCACATGCATGTTGGTAGGACAATATACTTTAATGGCAAAATTAATATTAAAATTTTATAATAGTGTTATATAGTCCGCAGAAAGTAGACATCTAAATATTAACAATGCAGCATTTCATTTGGAGAGACTCTCACTATTCATTCTGTGTAGACATTCATGTGTCGAGTTAGGTGGGTGGAGCCAGCAAAGACAGCTGGGGATGCCGTCCATGCAGCTAACTATAAATATACATAAGACTATAATGTGTGGTGAGCATGTAAATGGCTCAGTAATATGATCTGCCATGCAATATGGACTAAAAGGACACTAGTCTAAATGCAAACAGTTTTCTTAAGGTTTATGAGGCGTTGATGAGCATTCACGTAGCCAAAAAGGATGGTTCAAGTAAAACGTTTCGACCACGAGGGTCTTCATCAGTTACAAAACAGTTTTGTAACTGATGAAGACCCTCGTGGTCATATTCTTCATCAGTTACAAAACAGTTTTGTAACTGATGAAGACCCTCGTGGTCGAAACGTTTTACTTGAACCATCCCTTTTAGCTACGTGAATGCTCATCAGCGCCTCATAAACCTGCTAGACTATGTAGCATGAGCCTCTACCACATTAGTTTTCTTAACAATTCAAGGTATAAATAACTGATGAACATGTACCAAGTCATACATGAACACACACAAGCACTATTATCCTTGTATAATACAAAACAAGAAGCGCTAAAGGCAGCTTTACAAACTCAAGAAGCATAATGGTACAATATGCAAAATCACGCACAAACTGTATGATCCATTGTGCAACTATGCAATGGACATGTAAATTTATGCAATTCCATAGTATACAGAAACATATTGAGTCTATAGGTAATATATATTAACCCTATGCAGCAGCTACACAGCAAGTTCGTACACTTAATCTAAGGCAAACGGTTGGGGAAACTATAAAAGTATTAAATGGCTGCTTCTTTATTATTCTTGATCTCTTCTGCAGAGCCATGTGGTTGTGCTGCAGTCTTCGTACTCTCCGTGGAAACTTGTTGAGCTACTGGTGACTCACACTTTTGTTGGATGGTGCAGTCCTCTCCAAAGGTTGAAGGACCTTTCAGACTCAATTTTTCTTCTGCTTTGGGTAACGCTGTGATTCCTGCGACAAATAAATGTAAGGTTTTCATGTGTGTTGGAAACACTTTTGCTGATAATCATTCTAAATGTATACACACTGTCAAACACACAGGCTTACCTGTACTACACGTGCACATATGCTGATGAGCACTAGTAGGGGTGGTGGAAGTAGGTTGGTTGGCTGTGGTCGTTCTCTCCTCCATCTGCTTCTTAACCACCACCAGGTATAACTTAGGTACAATCAGAAACAGTACCAAACATGTTGCAGTCATGAATGAAGCAACAATTTGGCTGTAATGGTAGATAGTTGGCTCTAGTTCAGCAGTGCTGTAGTGAATAGGCAGGAAGGCCACCCAGATCACACACATGGAGAACACGGTGAGGTAGAGGAAGCGAGTTTCATTGAAATCTGCAGGCACCTTCCTTGTGAGGATGGCAAAGCAAATACACCCCAGCAGAAGAAACAAATTAAATGCAAGACTGACTGATGTGCCAATATATGGTTGAGCTCTGCAAAGCTGATTAATGTGTCTGTTCTCAACTATTTCACGAACTCCTGGATTTTCCGCTATGAGCCATACAGTGCTAATGAGGATCTGTAAAGCAACAATTATCCCGATAAAGAATAACTGAGATTTGCAGTCTATAAGAGGGGGCTTCCTTGTGGTGACCTTTCTATTGATGAATATGCGATAGATGCGAATCAATTTCAGGAGTATGGCTCCAAAGCACAGTGAGAGGCACACCCATATTCCGTACCTTCTTATTGCACAAGACACCACGTGTGGTCTCCCGATGTAAACCAATGGCAAGAGGTAGCAGAGCAGGATTCCTCCTAGGAACACTGCACTGAGCTCCCTACTGGTAGCTTTGATGACACGAGTCTTCCTGAATGCTACAAATGCTACCATGAAGATCACTGTCATCACAGCTCCAAGAAATGAAGCAATCAACAGCACAAGAGCAAATGGGTCCAGCCAATCTAAGAATACTGTAGCAAGTTGTTGACAATCACTTTTCTGTTGGTTCGGAGCGTATCCTTCAGGGCAGCTTGTGCATGTCTTCCCATCGCTTATCTGTGTGTTGGCACATTGTTCACATGTCCAGCAGCAGTCAGCTTCACCAGCAATGCGTTGTTCAAAGAAGCCAGGCTCACATGGAAGGCTGCATACTGATACAGGGGTGCTCCCTGTGTTCCACCAAATGTTGCCAACATTCAAATTTAGTCTATCGCTCGACCAACTTCCAACCTTGACATAGCTGAAGCCATTCCCCTCACTACTTGCTGGCTGTACATTGTAAATGTTGTAGTGACCATTCTTGAGATCCTGGTTACTGTCAAAAGCAAATGTTTCATTGGATGATCCAGTGAAAGTAACATTTCGGAGATATTCAAGAAGAAGTTCACCACTAATCCTCTGCCCTGACTGGTCGAGCAATTCTGGACATAGTGTTTCATTACACTTCTCTGCACTCATGTTGTGCAAAGCATGGGAAAATGCATATACGGCATTGATGACAGCTGGTACAAATGGATTTTGACACTGCTCAGTATAACTTGCAAAGCTCACAATTCTATTCATACAGGGATTCTCACTTGTAATATTGTCATTTTGATTGCTGGTAAAAGTCCTGATGTATTCTTGAACCCATGGGCTACCCTTTGTGTTGTTTAGTCCTATCCTCTGAAACCACTGTGTGAAAGGTATGTTCTCTGTTATGGTTGGGCTCACACTGAGCATCCCTCTGACTACATTGGTGTCCAGAGATGTAGCTGCGTCATCACTTACAATCCAAGTTACATTGTGGGTGTTATTCCTTCGACTCCATGCAGCAATTACACCCATGGCAGTCTGGGCATTGGCAAAAAGGATGACAGTTGTAGCATTTCTCCTGCTCTTCAGCAATGTATCCACCACACCGTCATGGACTGAATCATCAGCCCCCATTCTTACAGGTATGATATGAGCTATGCAGATCCTGGGGGTATTTTCTTCTCTTGTTAGAATGCTCTGTAGCTGTTCAAAACCACCTCTTCCGTAGACGTTGTTAGTATAGACAATTGACACATAGGTCCAGTTGAATGTCCTAATCATGTCATACATTGCCATTACCTGACCAATGTCAGGTGGAACTGTGCGAAAGAAGTAATTGAAATCATCTTTCTCGCTCAGCAAATCAGCTGTGGCAAAATAGCTTATCTGGGGTGTGCTGAACAGATCCATAAGGGTTGCTACAGGAACTGCTACGGCACTCAATGCAGGACCAACGATGCCACTGAAGTTTCCGACGATTGATAATGAATCACTTGTATTACCAGTAGCAAGGCACTTTTCTGGCAGAAAGTGCAGAGAAGCATTCAAGGCAGTGCTAATACTGCGACAGGTGTCATGGATGTCAAAAGCCAGTTTGATATTCGGAAGTATCTCCTGATGAGCATTGATGGACTCTACAGCATAAACCATAGCCATAGCCCATTCAAGTCCTGAAAAGCGAATGTCCCCGCATCTGTCCTTTGTATTCCTAGCTCCGGGGCCATGTATGGGGAAGAGACCTCCAAGCACAACAATGCCCTCGGCCACATTGGAGCCATTTGCAGAAAGTGCTTTCAACTCCTCTGGTCCACTGTGAGTGGGCATGCAGTAGCCCATCATAACTTGTAAACCAATCACTGCCACCAACAGGCAGCAGGACTTAGTCATGGCTGTTATTGCTCAGGAGATACACTGAGAAGACTTCTTCAGAATTCTGTACAGGGATGAATATGTGAATGGAGCTACAGCACTTTGTATGTTAGTGCAAATAATAGAATTGGAACAAGCATTTCAAATTAAAACAAGTATTTCGAGTTAAAAAACTCATGGGGCGCCAGGGCGCCCCTGAACCTAGAACTACTTGCTAGCAATTTCCCCATGTACGTTCAGGAAATCAGATACTCGGGGGTACAGTATTGTCGTTGGCCTAAAAGATACATCAAGATACACTAGACTGTTGGGTTTGCAAGAGTTTTAAGTCTCCAGAGCAGCCAGTCATCCAGTGAAAGCACCTCTACCAAACTGTCAAGTGTTTGCTAGCTGCTTTTCAATCCATATGACATTTTGAATGAGCAATTGTTACTTAGTGCCTGGAGGAGGAGTGTGCTGGCTGAAAGGCTACCCTATGATAGTCTCGTTCCCAGCCCACTTCCGGCCGCCATTTTATACATGGCATTTTTATTGGGTACATACCTAAATAGACATCACAAGCGTGATGTCTGATACCGAATTTTCTCAATTCCGTTTGTGTAAAGAGAAAACAACTCTGATTCCTTCATTCTAACAAGTTTCATAGAGCTTCAGTTCTATCAAATTCGTCGGGATAGAGCGGTCGCTGTCTCATCCGTTATGGTGCATCACAGCTATCCCCATGGTGCCTGTCTGCTCCACTAACCTTTCACACCTGTCCTGCTGCTTTCAAAGCTAGAAATCTACTTGTCCTGGGCAGATGGCTGGAGTTGATGTAGGCTACGTTGGCCTGAACCGCTGATCTGTGTTCCTTATAGCGATGGGAAGAGGATGTCTTGGAATATGGACCCCGCTACACGTACCTATGAGCGGAATGTAGGTACAACCATTATTCGCTATGCCAATGATTGTGTGCTACCCGCCCGGGCCCGGCTGTCTTTCCTAGCTATTGACTCGTGTACGGTTTATTGATCATGCCTATTGGAGCATGCATAATTCAATGCGTCATCTAGGCTAAACTGCATTACGCATTGTCCTAATCCATTGTATAGTTGAATAGTCTTTGTGTGACTGTATTGATCGAATTGTTGGAAACTAGGAGGAAAGATGGGGAACCTTAGCCTGCGTAAACAACATTACACAATTTTAACAGCCAGCTACTTATCAAGATTGACTATGAGCTAGGCAAAAAGTCAGTAGTAACTATTACATTTAATAGCATTCTGACTACAGGACTGTAGTGACTGAGTAGTTAGTAGTCACTGCTGTTGATTGCTGGTATTATTATTATTATAATTATTATTATTATTATTATTATGCCATTATTACGTTTGTGTTCTGTAGTGCAATGTATTAGTGATTATTATTCTTACGTACGTTGTACTATTATTGGTATCTGCATGGTTACGTAGTTGTACCTGGCTGTATTGTTCCTTTGTTCTATTGTTCATTGATTGTCTTGCTGAGCGGATCGCTGTGACAAGTGCGGTGCATGAGCGTGGCCCGACCGACTGTTCCTGAAGTGTAAGAGCGTGCAGAAATTTACAAGGAACTTAATGATGGACACATTATCATCATCATCATCATCATCATCCTCATTAGAACACAATCCCCGAAACACATGGGGGGGTGTTCATACAAGAGAAAGTTAAGCTTTAGTATAATTATATTATCATAGGTTAGATACTATAGAGTATTCTAAACATTACTAATACTGGAATGTCTACATGCATCTTGGCATCCATCAGTAAGCATCGCTCCATCGCTTTCTTGGCCTCCCTTGGTCTTTCCACTAGTACAACTGCACTCATTACCATATCTCTGTTATAGATCCAACTTGTTCTTCTACCAATTTCTTCCAGACATCTCTCTTTCTGTGTACCTGCTCAACAATTCCTTCCTGCATGCCTTCACTGTGTTCTAATGTCGTCATTTCTCACGTGACCTGTTCTCCTCACTCCTGCTATCTTCCTTAGCACTCTCATCTCAGCTGACACATTAGGTTACAACTTTTATTTGTATCAGGCTACCTCCTGCAGTGGACATAATTATTGCTTTTAATTTGTTGAAAAATCATGATGATGATGATGATGATGAAGTATATGTTATACATTGTACAGTTTTGGTGACCAAAGGTGAGCCATGCGAGGGACTGATTTTGGCTAAGACCATCTTTTGACTGACAAGCTCCCCTTTCTCCTCTCATATGAGGTGACCAAGCTCACAAAAGAAAGCTTCTGCTTTTGTTCCAAACACTCCAATGTTTCATTGGCCACTGATACAAAGTGGCATGTGGCACAAGCTTAGACTACTTTGCTTTCTACCTCGAACTGTTTGGCCTTGTCTGCCACCATTCTGCTGGCCAATTGCAGGTGGCATGGGCAAAGCTAGGTGACAGAGACTCATCTATTCCTCCAAGGCATTGCCGCTGCCCTGCTCATTCAAAGTGTGAAGAGCTCAATGCAGTTAATGCGATTAGTTTTATGCAGAAGTAAAAGTAAGGCAGCAAATTCTAATGCATTATATATCTATGGCAAACAGAAAGGCTAACTAGCTCTTTATATAACATTCTACATCTGCAGAACCAAGCTATTCTTGCATGTATCCACTCTCCAGTGCAGCTTCTTGAGCAACAGTTGACTCCTACCATCACTACCGTCAGGTGTCACGTGACCCCTCTGCACACATAGGGTGCAAAGGGGTCGCACAATGCCCGACTACTATCGTTATTCACTGCACACAGCACTGGTTAACCAATGAACTCAATGACTCAACACGAGGCATGACACTGCAAAGTGCACGCATATAACAGTTCAAGGTAAGCTGTTCCTAACATTTTATGCGCTATGTATTAGATCAACTGATTTTGCATTACATCATAGTTCAGCACTGTTGAGTACACCAATGTGCATCCTGGCCTGCAATGAACAAATTCAAGATTTTCATGAAATATAATGTATTTAACATACACAATAACACATTATCCAACACACAGTCTTACCTTTTAACCATGTGCATTGTGCTGATGAGCATTAGTGGGGTCGGAGGAAGTAGGTTGGTTGGCCGTGGCTTTTCTCTCCTCCCTCTGCTTCTTAACCACCACCAGGTTCAACTTAGGTACAATCAGAAACAGTACCAAACATTTGCTGTCATGAATGAAACAACAATTTGGCTGTAAAAGTAGATAGTTGGCTCTAGTTCAGCAGTGCTGTAGTGAATAGGCATGAAGGCCACCCAGATCACACACATGGAGAACACGGTTAGGTAGAGGAAGCGAGTTTCAGTAAAGTTTGTGGGCACTTTTTGTGTGAGGATGGCAAAGCAAATGCATCCAATCAGTAGAAGCATATTGTATGCAAGACTGACTGATATATGGTTGAGCTCTGCAAAGCTGATTAATGTGTTTACTCTGAGGTACTTTAGAAACTCCTGGGTTCTCCACTATGAGCCATACAGTGCACACAATTATGACCTTGTTTAGAATCTCTGATGTAAACTGCTCTGGAATTTATCATACCATGTTGCAGCACATGCATGTTGGTAGGACTATAATTATACTATATAGTCAGCAGAAAGTAGACATCTAAATATTAACAATGCAGCATTTCATTTGGAGGGACTCTCACTATTCATTCCGTGTAGACATTCATGTGTCGAGTTAGGTGGGTGGAGCCAGCAAAGACAGCTGGGGATGCAGTCCATGCAGCTAACTATAAGTATATGTAAGACTATAATGTGTGGTGAACATGCCAATGGGCTCAGTAATATAATCTGCCATGCAATATGGACTAAAAGGACACTAGTCTAGTTGCAAACAGTTTTCTCAACAATTCAAGGTAAAAATAACTGATGAACATGTACCAAGTCATACATGAACACACACAAGCACTATTATCCTTGTATAATGCAAAACAAGAAGTGCATAAGGCAGCCTTACAAACGCAAGAAGCATAATGGTACGGTATGCAAAATCACGCACAAACTGTATGATCCATTGTGCAACTATGCAATGGACATGTAAATTTATGCAATTCCATAGTATACAGAAACATATTGGGTCTATAGGTAATATTAACCCTATGCAGCAGCTACACAGCAAGTTCTCACACTTAATCTAAGGCAAATGGTTGGGGAAACTATAATAGTATTAAATGGCTGCTTCTTTATTATTCTTGATCTCTTCTGCAGAGCCGTGTGCTTGTGCTGCAGTCTTCGCACTCTCCGTGGAAGCTTGTTGAGCTACTGGTGACTCACACATTTGTTGGATGGTGCAGTCCTCTCCAAAGGTGGAAGTACCTTTCAGACTTGATGATTTTTCTTCTGTTTTAAGTAACGCTGTGATTCCTGCACCAAATACATGTAAGGTTTTCATGTGTGTTGGAAACACTTTTGATGATAATCATTCTACATGTATACACACTGTCAAACACACAGGCTTACCTGTACCACATGTGCACTTATGCTGATGAGCACTAGTAGGGGTGGTGGAAGTAGGTTGGTTGGCCGTGGCTGTTCCCTCCTCCCTCTGCTTCTTAACCACCACCAGGTATAACTTAGGTACAATCAGAAACAGTACCAAACATGTTGCAGTCATGAATGAAGCAACAATTTGGCTGTAATGGTAGATAGTTGGCTCTAGTTCAGCAGTGCTGTAGTGAATAGGCAGGAAAGCCACCCAGATCACACACATGGAGAACACGGTGAGGTAGAGGAAGCGAGTTTCATTGAAATCTGCAGGCACTTTCCTTGTGAGGATTGCAAAGCAAATACACCCCAGCAGAAGAAACAAATTATATGCAAGACTGACTGATGTGCCAATATATGGTTGAGCTCTGCAAAGCTGATTAATGTGTTTGTTCTCAACTATTTCATGAACTCCTGGATTTTCCACTATGAGCCATACAGTGCTAATGAGGATCTGTAAAGCTATAATTATCCCGATAAAGAATAACTGAGATTTGCAGTCTATAAGAGGGGGCTTCCTTGTGGTGACCTTTCTATTGATGAATATGCGATAGATGCGAATCAGTTTCAGGAGTATAGCTCCAAAGCACAGTGAGAGGCACACCCATATTCCGTACCTTCTTATTGCACAAGACACCACATGTGGTCTCCCGATGTAAACCAATGGCAAGAGGTAGCAGAGCAGGATTCCTCCTAGGAACACTGCACTGAGCTCCCTACTGGTAGCTTTGATGACCCGAGTCTTCCTGAATGCTACAAATGCTGCCATGAAGATCACTGTCATCACAGCTCCAAGAAAGGAAGCAATCAGGAGCACAAGAGCAAATGGGTCCAGCCAATCTAAGAATACTGTAGCAAGTCTTTTGCAAGCACTTTTCTGTTCATTTTGATGGTATCCTTCAAGGCAGCTTGTGCATGTCTTCCCATCGCTTATCTGTGTGTTGGTACACGGTTCACATGTCCAGCAGCAGTCAGTTTCACCAGTAATGGGTTGTTGAAAGAAGCCAGATTTACATGGAAGGCTGCAGACTGATACAGGGGTGCTCCCTGTGTTCCACCAAATGCTGCTAGCATTCAAATTTAGCCTGCCCTTTGACCAAATTCCCACCTTGACATAGTCAAAGTCTTTACCAACTGGCTGTAAATTGTAAATGGTGTAATCACCGTGCCTGAGATCTTGGTTACTGTTAAAGGCCACAGTTTCTTCAGACGATCCAGTGAAGGTTACATATCTGAGATATTCAAGAAGAACTTCACCATTTATCCTCTGTCCTGATGGGTCAAGTATTTCCGGACATACTGTTTTATTGCATTTCACCACACTCATGTTGTGCAAAGCATGTGCAAATGCATAGACTGCGTTGATGAGAGCTGGCACAAACGGACACTGCCTGTACTCAGCATAATCTGCGATACTCAGTGCTTCATCCAAACAGTTCCCTTCATTGGTGATACTGTCATTTTGAGTACAAACAAAGCTTCTAAAGTATTCTTGAACCCATGGGCTACCTTTTGTGTTGTTTAGCCCTATCCTCTGAAACCATTGTGTGAAAGCTATGTTCTCTGTTATGGTTGGGCTCACACTGAGTATCCCTCTGACTACATTGGTGTCCAGAGATGTAGCTGCTCCATCACTTACAATCCAGGTTACATTATGGGTGTCATTCCTCCTGCTCCATGCAGCAATCACATCATTGGCAGTCTGGGCATTGGCAAACAGGATGACAGTTGTAGCATTTCTTCTACTCTTCAGCAGTGTGTCCACCACACCATCATGGACTGAATCACTAGCCCCCAGCCTAACAGGTATGCTATGAGCTATGCAGATCTTGGTGGCGTTATCTCCGCTTGCTAGAATGCGCTGTAGTTGTTCAAATCCCCCTCTTCCATAAACGTTGTCAGTATAGACAATCGACACATAGGTCCAGTTGAATGTCCTAATCATGTCATACATTGCCATTACCTGACCACTATCTGGTGGTACTGTGCGAAAGAAGTAAGTGAAGTCATTTTTGTTACTCAGCAAATTAGCTGTGGCTGAAAAGCTTATCTGGGGCGTGTTGAACAGATCCATAAGGGTTGCTACAGGAACTGCTACGGCACTCAGTGCTGGACCGACAATGCCACTAAACTGTCCTGCAATCAGTTGTGAGTCACTGGTATTTCCAGTAGCAAGGCACATTTCCGGCAGAAACTGAAGGGATGCATTCAAGGCAGTGCTGTCAGTACTGCAGGTGTCATGAATATCAAATCCCAGTTTGATATTTGCCAGCACGTCCTGATCAGCATTGATGAGTTCCACAGCGTAAACCATAGCCATAGCCTCTTCAAGGCCATAAGTGGTGATGCCCCCACATCTCTCTTTAGTACTCCCATCACTGGATTTGTGTATGGGAAAGAGACCTCCAAGCGTAACAGTTCCCATGTCACTGACAAAATGAGAGGCATTAAATTTTGCATTGGACTCTTTCAATTCCTCTGGGCCACTATGCCTTGCAATGGAATGGACCATGGTTAGTCCAAAACTAATGGCAACCAGTAGGAGGTAGCAGGAGCTACTCATCATCATACCCATTACACAGGTGTTACCAAATGTGTTCTGTGAACACAGTAGACTCTCAGTAGGATTTCTGCACAAGATGAAATTATATATGACAGAGCCTCAAGTGATTACCAATGATGGCAAATTGTAAAAGAGTACTAGATGCAAAGTGTTGCTACAACAGAGCAAGAGATGCACATGCAATTGAATGCGATATTGTGGTGAATAATGTTGAAACATTATGAGGTCCTGTTTAAGAGAGACTTGCTTTGTGTCCAGGATGACGGTTGCCTTGGTATAGTTAAGCCTAGGGCTGTATGCATTGCTCAAGCATAATATATGGTAAGTCTACCATGAGCATACAGATATACACTACAACACTGAAACTGTGTTAGTGTCACAGTTTGCTGCACTGCAATAATGACAGTACAATGTTCCGCATAACTAAGCAATTCTAAACAATTTAATGTACACAGCTAGAGCATTGTTGAGTTAGAGACCTGCTTGGAAACAGGCCAAGTTAGGAGCTGTTCAGAGACCTATTTTGACGGACAGTTAATAATTGATAGTCAATACAGCTCAATACAATAGCACATTGGATAGAAAGTGAAGAAGCGCTCGGAGATAATTCATGCTTAAGCTTTGTCACTGAACTGGTGTCACTTTCATTATGAAGGCAATTGTTGTCCATTAGGTCCTCACTATAGAAATGAATTGGATGTAAAAGCAGATACATCCCAATGTATGGTAAGTATGCTGAGCTTGCATTGGCCATAGATCTTCAGATGCAGTATTTGGATTTAGATTTGTATATTTAGGTCCATGTATTGGCTAATGAAAAATTCATAATGATTTAATTTAACTATGGGAGACATCCAGAACTCACACCATCCTCATTCCATGCAGTGAGCTCAAACCCTGGCCAAGCAGGATCAGAGGAAACTAGCCAAATTCCACAAAAGGCAAGGGCACAGAGTTTTATTATGGAAACAGTTCATAATATTCCAGGGGAAATGTGTATGCCATATCACTGGTGAAAATTGTTCCCCACGACAGCTATATACAATACTAGTATTCAGTTCTATTCAAGAGGTGATTGAGGAGAAGAGCACAGCTGCGCACATGCCTCCTACATGCAGAGTAACTCCCATCCTCTTTGATGCTGGTTAAGGGTAGCTACATAGCAGGCTGGTTCAGAAAAACAGTGATTTATTTGACAAGTATACGTACTTTCACAATGTGAAATTATCTGTAAAGACCTTTGACAGTGTTTTGTCAAAGTCGGATTCAAAATTGCAATTCTGTTCCCATGCTTGCCTACTCTATAACCTATTGATCTAACACTCTAATTTATGGTAGCCATATACGCATGCAGCCCAAGTGGCTAGGTTTATAGAGAATTTTCTCAATTCCGTTTGTGTAAAGAGAAAAGGACTCCGATTCCTTCATTCCAACGAGTTTCATAGAGCTTCCGTTCAGTAATCTATAATACTCGTCGGAATGGAGTAGTCGCTGTCTCATCCGCGACTGTGCATTCACAGCTATCCCCATGGTGCCTGTCTGCTCCACTAACCTTTCACACCTGCCCTGCTGCTTTCAAAGCTAGAAATTTACTTGTCCTGGGCAGATGGCTGGAGTTGATGTAGGCTAAGTTGGTCTGAACCGCTGATCTGTGTCCCTTATAGCGATAGGAAGTGGATGTCTTGCAATATGGACCCCGCTACACGTATATACCTATGGGATTCACTATGTTCACCAATGTTGAAGTACGGAAGTAATTTTAGGATGCAAGTGACATGACTATATTCTAAACTGTATAAATTCCGTTACTTACCCAGTCCCTAAGTAACTAGTATAAAATACAGTTGCTCACAGCGGCGGGTTGGTTTTGGCGGTTCGTTCTGGTGGTTCGCTTGG
Source organism: Ianthella basta (assembly GCA_964019415.1). NCBI lineage: Eukaryota > Metazoa > Porifera > Demospongiae > Verongiida > Ianthellidae > Ianthella > Ianthella basta. The sequence continues at coordinate 8,061,986 of OZ025872.1, read as the reverse complement.
TCGACTGCTTGCTGCCTTTCCTGGCTTGTTTAGCTACGTTGTCGCAATAGAGTAGGACGGAAGCAGTTGAGTTTGGTGGTACCATTACCGTTACCGTTCGCTGTCCTCGCTGGTGGCTCGTTTGGAATCTGCTCATCTGGCTTGCTCGGCCACTGGGGTTAGCTGCTGTGACGTCAGAGCAACCGTGACGTCATGGACAGCAGTCCTAGGGCAAACAAATGCCTAGGTATACCAGGCCTACCATATAGGATGACTAAATGTATGGAAAAGACTAAAAATTAAACCAGCCATAACCCTAACCCTAACACTAAAATCCAAGCATGCTGAGCACATTGGCCGAGCATGCTAAGCACATTGGCCGAGTGAGCTAACCCCAGTGGCCGAGCGAGCTAACCCCAGTGGGGGCAAGCCAGATGAGCAGATTCCAAGCGAGCCACCAGCGAGGACAGCGAACGGTAACGGTAATAGTACCACCAAACTCAACTGCTCCCGTCCTACTCTATTGCTACAACGTAGCTAAACAAGCCAAGAAAGGCAGCAAGCGGTCGACCAAGCGAACCACCAGAAAGAACCGCCAAAAGCAACCCGCCACTGTGAGCAACTGTATTTTATACTAGTTACTTAAGGACTGGGTAAGTAACGGAATTTATACAGTTTAGAATATAGTCATGTCACGTGCATCCTAAAATTATTTCTGTACTTCAACATTGGTGAACATAGTGAATCCCCTAGGCTAAACTGCATTACTGCATTGTCCTAATCCATTGTATAGTATGAATATAACAACACCGTCTTTGTATGACTGTATTGATCGTATTGTTGGAAGCTAGGAGGAAAGATGGGGGACCTTGGCCTGCGTAAACAACATTACACTATTTAAATAGCCAGCTACTTACCAAGATTGGCTAAATATGGGCTAAGCAAATGCAGTAATAACTATTTCATTTAATAGCATTCTGACTACAGGACTTAATGATGGACACATTATGTTACAACTTATATTTGCATCAGGGTACCTCCTGCAGAGGACATAATTATTGCGTTAAATTTGTTGAAAAATCATAATCATGATGATGATGAAGTGTATACATATACATTGTACAGTTTAGGTGACCAAAAGTGAACCATGTGAGGGACTGGTTTTAGCTAGGACCATCTTTTGCATGACAGTAAGATGTCTTCCTAAATTCTGGTGTGCTTCCATGTGTTTGCATGGCATAATTATGATTTTGAATACCTAGTATCTGTATATTAATGTAACATACGCGTAACATATATTATTATAATTTCATAATTATACCATGATAATACATGCAAGCCAATCCTTGGATAAGTATCTCTTATGCAGCTCCACAAGGGTTGCTAGCTGCATCTCTTGATCCAGGACTCACATCGCAGCAAATGATTGTGCATATAGTCTTGTATGATTACTCCTAATCCGAAACTGTGGGGAAGCATTCATTAAGGCAGTGTTGGCAGTGCTGCAAGTGTCATGGATTTCAAAGCTCCATGTGAAATCTAGATGTATTACCTGATAAACATTGATGTCTTCCACAGCATAAACCATAGCCATACCCTGTCATTATTAAATTCTGAAAGGCTATGTAAGTCCCCATATTTCTCTTTTGTAGTCTTACTGGTCATCAGAGAAATTGATGGAAGAACAGCTCTGACAGTGTGTTCACCAGTTGTTATAATGTCACTTCCCATCCTATTCAGTAGCACCACTGTCACCTCATTTGTATATCATAATAACTATAACAAGTACTAATGCATTACATTAGTTAATTATAACATTATGATGAAAGGAAATGAAGCAGTACATCTTTGGTAAATGATTCGAAGGTTCTAGTGCATTAAATGCAATCAGACAAGGATTAATCTAATTTAAAGCACACCATATGGAGTGTGCTCGTGCCATTTTCAAATACTACTTATTAAACAAAACAGAGTTGTAATTTCTATAACTGGTGTCCAGCACTGCATTCTCCCAATGCATGCAATCTGTTGCAGCACCTAGCTGACTGACGAGCTCCCTTGTCTCCTCTCATCTGAGGTGACCAAGCTCATAAACGAAAGCTTCTGCTTCTGTTTCAAACTTTAACACTCCAGTGTTTCATTGACCACTGATATATGTGGCACAAGCTTAGAATACTTTGCTTTCTACCTTGAGCTGTTTGGCCTTGTCTGCCACCATTCTGCTGGCCAGATGCAGGTGGCATGGGCAAAGCTAGGTGACAGAGACTCATCTATTCCTCCAAGGCATTGCAGTTGCCCTGCTCATTCAAAGTGTGAAGAGCTCAATGCAGCTAATGCAATGAATTTTATGCAGAAGTAAAAGTAATGCAGTGAATTCTAATGCCTTATATATCTACAGCAATCAGAAACGGCTAACTAGCTCTTTGTATAACAGTCTACATCTGCAGAGCCAATACATAGCCGCATACCCAAGCTATTCTTGCATGTATGCATTCTCCAGTGAAGCTTCTTGAGCAACAGTTGACTCCTACCATCACTACCGTCAGGTGTCACGTGACCCCTTCTGCACACATAAGAGTGCAAAGAGGTCATGCAATGCCCAACTACTATCAATATTCACTGCACACAGTACTGGTTAACCAATGAACTCAATGACTCAACACGAGGCATGACACTGCACAGTGCATTAATTCATATAACAGATCAAGGTAAGCTGTTCCTAACATTTTATGTGCTATGTAATAGTTCAACTGATTTTGATTCAGAATTACATGTTGAGTACGCCAATGTGCATCCTGGCCTGCAATGAACAAATTCAAGATTTTCATTAAATATAATGTATTTGGCATACACAGTAAAACTTTATCACACACAGTCTCACCTTTTAACCATGTGCATTGTGCTGATGAGCATTAGTGGCACTGGAGGAAGTAGGTTGGTTGGTCGTGGGGTTTTCCCCCTCCCTCTGCTTCTTAACCACCACCAGGTATAACTTGGGTACAATCAGAAACAGTACCAAACATGTTGCTGTCATGAATGAAGCAACAATTTGGCTGTAAAGGTAGATAGTTGGCTCTAGTTCAGCAGTGCTGTAGTGAATAGGCATGAAGGCCGCCCAGATCACACACATGGAGAACACGGTTAGGTAGAGGAAGCGAGTTTCATTGAAGTTTGTGGGCACTTTCCGTGTGAGAATGGCAAAGCAAATGCATCCAAGCAATAGAAGCATATTGTATGCAAGACTGACTGATGTGCCAATATATGGTTGAGCACTGCAGCGCTGAATTATGTGTTCGCTCTGAGGTACTTTAGAAACTCCTGGGTTCTCAACTATGAGCCATACAGTGCCAATGAGGATCTGAAGTGCAAGAATAATCCCAATAAGGAGCAACTGAGACTTCCAATCTATGAAGAGGGGCTTCCTTATCGTGACCATCTTGTTGATGAAGATGCGATAGATGCGAATCAGTTTCAGGAGTATAGCTCCAAAGCACAGTGAGAGGCACACCCATATTCCGTACCTTCTTATTGCACAAGACACCACGTGTGGTCTCCCGATGTAAACCAATGGCAAGAGGTAGCAGAGAAGGATTCCTGCTAGGAACACTGCACTGAGCTCCCTACTGGTAGCTTTGATGACACGAGTCTTCCTGAATGCTACAAATGCTACCATGAAGATCACTGTCATCACAGCTCCAAGAAATGAAACAATCATTAGCACAAGGGCAAATGGGTCCAGCCAATCTAAGAATACTGTAGCAAGTTGTTGACAATCACTTTTCTGTTGGTTCGGAGCATATCCTTCAGGGCAGCTTGTGCATCTTTTCCCATCGCTTATCTGTGTGTTGGCACATTGTTCACAAGTCCAGCAGCAGTCAGCTTCACCAGCAATGTGTTGTTCAAAGAAACCAGGCTCACATGGAAGGCTGCATACTGATACAGGGAAGCTCCCTGTGTTCCACCAAATGTTGCCAACATTCAAATTTAGTCTATCGCTCGACCAACTTCCAACCTTGACATAGCTGAAGCCATTCCCCTCACTACTTGCTGGCTGTACATTGTAAATGTTGTAGTGACCATCCTTGAGATCCTGGTTACTGTCAAAAGCAAACGTTTCATTGGATGATCCAGTGAAAGTAACATTTCGGAGATATTCAAGAAGAAGTTCACCACTAATCCTCTGCCCTGACTGGTCGAGCAATTCTGGACATAGTGTTTCATTACACTTCTCTGCACTCATGTTGTGCAAAGCATGGGAAAATGCATATACGGCATTAATGACAGCTGGTACAAATGGATCTTGACACTGCTCAGTATAACTTGCAAAGCTCACAATTTTATTCATACAAGCATTCTCACTTGTAATTCTGTCATTCTGAGTGCTGGTAAAACTCCTGATGTATTCTTGAACCCATGGGCTACCCTTTGTGTTGTTTAGTCCTATCCTCTGAAACCACTGTGTGAAAGGTATGTTCTCTGTTATGGTTGGGCTCACACTGAGCATCCCTCTGACTACATTGGTATTCAGAGATGTAGCTGTGTCATCACTTACAATCCAGGTTACATTACGGGTGTCATTCCTTCGACTCCATGCAGCAATTACACCCATGGCAGTCTGGGCATTGGCAAACAGGATGACAGTTGTAGCATTTCTCCTGCTCTTCAGCAGTGTGTCCACCACACCATCATAGACTGAATCATCAGCCCCCATTCTTACAGGTATCATATGAGCTATACAGATCCTGGTAGTGTTATCTCCGTTTGCTAGAATGCGCTGTAGCTGTTTGAAACCCCCTCTTCCATAGACGTTGTCAGTATAGACAATCGACACATAGGTCCAGTTGAATGTCCTAATCATGTCATACATTGCCATTACCTGACCACTATCTGGTGGAACTGTGCGAAAGAAGTATTTGAAGTCATCTTTCTCGCTTAGCAAATCAGCTGTGGCTGAATAGCCTATCTGAGGTGTGCTGAACAGGTCCATAAGGGTTGCTACAGGAACTGCTACGGCACTCAATGAAGGACCAACAATGCCACTAAACTTTCCATGGATTAATGGTGAGTCACTTGTATTACCAGTAGCAAGGCACTTTTCTGGCAGAAAGTGCAGAGAAGCATTCAAGGCAGTGCTAATACTGTGACAGGTGTCATGGATGTCAAAAGCCAGTTTGATATTCGGAAGTATCTCCTGATGAGCATTGATGGACTCTACAGCATAAACCATAGCCATAGCCCATTCAAGTCCTGAAAAGCGAATGTCCCCGCATCTGTCCTTTGTATTCCGAGCTCTGGGGTCATGTATGGGGAAGAGACCTCCAAGCACAGCAATGCCCTCGGCCACATTGGAGCCATTTGCAGTAAGTGCTTTCAATTCCTCTGGTCCACTGTGACTGGGCATGCAATAGCCCATCATAACTTGTAAACTGATCACTACCACCAACAGGCAGCAGGACTTAGCCATGGCTGTTATTGCTCAGAGGATACACTGAGAAGACTTCTTCAGAATTCTGTACAGGGATGAATATGTGAATGGAGCTACAGCAGTTTGTATGTTAGCGCAAATGAAAGAATTGGAACAGGCATTTCAAATTAAAAACTCATGGGGCTACCTCCCTAGCTCGAAATACTTGCTCCCTCTGGTTGCTGCTGTTATCAATATATAGTAGCTATTGCAACCAATATTGTGCAATTCATCAACACACTTGTGAACATAATTTGTAGGCAAGAATGAACACAAATGGACATGAATAGAGTTAAACATGTTTTGACAAAAATGTGCACAACAGCACAGTACATTAACATACATACCTTATACACAGTTTGCGCATTCTCAGAGTTGCCAAAACACAATCAAGTACACGCACGCACACGCACACACCATAGATAGAGGGTATTCGGACTAGCCCAAGACCGTGTACCACGTACGTTTTTCCTGTTCGGGCAGAATGGAGGAGCTCTGCAGAGCATTCTAGCGAGTTGTCAACGTGTCTGAGCGAGTTTTGGTCACTGACGAGCACTTTCGATTTCCTCAGTCTTCGCTACCATTGTTTTCCTCTAGCTTCATTGCTTCCACTGTATCCTGCGCTGCCGCTTCGTTTTCGTACGATGCCGTTTCTTTGAGCACCCTCATTTTGGTATGTTTCTGGTTGCTCCGCGGACACTACCATCCTGTTACATGGCGTATGCAATGTCGCGATCGCTGCTGGCATTTCTAATGTCGCTACCGTATTCGCCATTGGTGCTCCCCTGTCTGGTTCCTTAAACCTTCTCTTTTTTGTCGCTGCTACCGTTTCTGCTGTCTTTGAACGATCTTTCTTACATTGCTGCCATCCCATCCTGATTCTGAATGAAAGTGAGGACACAGGGGTCACTAGTTAGACACCTGCAAAGAATGAATTTCCAGCTGCTTGGATACTGAGGTGTCTTAGTCATATATTCACCTAATCACATCAAAGGAAACGCCTGCGCATTATGGTACAATATAATTATAATAACTGGCTATGTCCTATAATGACATGGCATGATGTCAGTAGGGTCTATTATATAATTTTAAAATAACACACAGCTTGCTTTAGTGGATGAGTAAAGGATTTAGACTACTATGCCAAAGACCCAGACAAGTCCATATTATGAGGTGTTTTAATTAGAATATAATTAGACATTGTAATGTATGGCGTCCTGTGCTGTATCCTTCTCAATTGCACACCTGATATAACATGTAACTATTGTTATAAACCATTTCCTTTAGAACAAGAAGGCATTTAGAAATGGTCCAAAGAGTAAGCACAGGAAGAGGTAACAGCAATGCGACACTTTGATGCATGAAACGCACTTGTGCATTCCAAATCACTTGACAAACTTAAAGGGAATTTGGTCTATGTACAAGCTGTATAGACTCATTAGTGCATCAAAGTTAGGAATGCTGAGCGAAGTCCACACAAATGAGTTAGGCGTATTAAAAAATTAAGTTACTATGATTACTTCTACTTCAGCTGATAACAATTCATTTCATTGTGTGTTAAGTCTAATAAAAGTCACGACTCGGAAAAAATGTTGGGAAGAAAGGGCAAATTTGCACCAGCTGGCAGCCGAATCCAGGACAACTTACACTCTAACGCGGGGTTTCAGCAGCCCAAGCCAACCAACCAGGCCGTAACAATTCGCCCCTTCTCTCCTTATAGGCTAGTTCCGAACGATGGAATGGTTACCTACTGGTGCCAATTTTCCCTTTCTTCCAACATTTCATCCGAGTCGTGACTTTCATTAGACTTAACACGGTTACAACCGACTCGTTCATCTTACATATTATTCATTTCATTATAGTATTGTGAATACTAAATATTCAATTATGAATCAGGCACACATGCACACTGCCTGTCATACAATACATACATAAAAAGAAAACACACATTACGCACAGGCATGCATAAACGGGATATAAGTTGCACTACATGGGGTCAAGGATGAGTCAGAGTATGAACTGTAGGTTGCAAAATAGGGTGGATAAGATTAGCTGATTGTCATTGGTACGCTACCATGCTGACACCCTGCCCTCTCTTGTGATCACATCAATTGGCACTTCAGAGGGGCAGATGGGGTGGTGGTAGCTGATAGTAATGTGAATATAACTTTACTCTTGCTATCAAAGGACTTAACAGGAAGTGCATCAAATAAGTCTTGAGCTGACTATACTCTTTTCTTTATCAATCAAGAAGATGGTGCAGTATAAATGATCTGGATTGGCATACCTTGACCCATCAGTACTTCACAACGGCCGCTCATGTATTCTTGCTTCGCAAGCGACTTGACCAGCTTAATCTATAGCCCGTTACATTAGCAGTCTTTTCTTAGAGCACTCATGAGTTGCGATCACGTTGTGGTTGACCCTTCGTACAATGCTTCATCGTTCGTCCTGCTATCCCCGCTATTTTGAACGAGCACTTACGTAGCCCATGAAGAGTTACAATGCATGGCAAATTTGATATATATACACGCTCACACTGGTATAGTATTCATAATCCGGTAGCCATATACTCACATTTCTGTTCTGTCCCCTTAATCTTTCAAGAGTTCTATTCCCGCGGGCTCATCTATGCACAATAAAACAATTGCAGATCGTCTTTGGCTAGCGACTGCTTGCCGTTCCAGTCCTATATATATACAGTACGTTTTGCGTCGTTTGTCCCGATCGGATGGTTGCAATCGACTATCGGGTTATCGTTATCAATTATCAATCTAGTGACGTTACTATTACGTGACCTTCAGTATACCCAATTCTGTGGCGGACGGTGTGCAGGAGATTCAGGGTATGTGGCGTAGGCGGGTAACTTGAATGACCTACTGGTTGTAACCTGACAGTTTTCTCAGTGGTCTGGAACACAGGTTACAGAAAATCGTCGAACGCCGCGGATCGGTACGAGTCTGTTTAACCCCCGCGCTGTCTGTTCACTTATCGTGGAGGCATTTTCCTCTTGTTACAGAAACGTCCCCAAATTTTTTGTCTATAATCGTCCGAATACTCTTTATTCCGGCCTTCCTCGTTCCAAACACCGCTGCTTCAGCAAGACTTGTATCCGCCATAATGACGTCACCAGGTCGATAACCGATAACCGATAACCGATTCCATATATCCGGTCGGGACAATCGACCCAAAAGTACTGTATGAGGTATCTATATAATCTGTGGGAATCCCCTGCCGTATATAATAGGGGAATGTTGGGTATGTATGGCCTATTCGGCAACCATATATGCCATTAAATGAGGATGCAAGTACGTGCAGGGCGTGCACACAGGGCATTGTCTCCCATGCCTTAAAGGTGTACACAATTAGGATGTGGGTTGTCGCCCTTTAACAGAAAAGCTTGAGATCACGTACGTATACGTGCACCTATTCAGCTTCTATCACACGATGGAGAGACTGTCTTACCTATGAGCAATCAGCAGTGTGGAGATACATGGGCATGAAATTCCCGTGAGGCACACTTGCATAGCCGATAACAATATCTTTACCGAACTGCCTGCAAACTACATTAGGGTAGCGTTACCAGGTTAAGTAAGCTGTTGCTAATGCTATTGCCTAATCAAGTTAAAGGCAGTTCTAGTGTGACCTGCGTGAGTTTCCTTTCCTCTTTGTTTACCTCTTAGCTCCATCTAACCATTAGCTGCAACTCATACACAATTACGCTGCATTGTATTCATTAGTATTATCACATGCAGGAAATCTGCTAGCTTGCAGGTTTGACATGTATAATTACATGTGCCCCATGTGCGGTGCTCATGTGGGGCATTCGCAAACATGCACCCCACTTGCTTGCCCTTCACCTACAGAAGACACCCAGACTGAGTGAGGTTTCATGACAGCTCCATCTTACGAGCCTATAGTACACAAGCTATGTATACATATACATACATTGAGACATGACCATTCCTGTGCAGCTGTAACTGATTGAGGCTTGGTTACATCCTACAACTGAGATCATATGATATGAGGTTATAACTCTTTTGTACTGTATAAGAGTTTGAGGTTTGCGCAGGTTGGAGGTATTCGCATTACAAATACATACAAATGCGGCCTCTCTGGTGAACAGCGTACACACATGTACACACCTCCACTCACACTGCAGATTTTCTATAACTAAAGGTGATGGAGCATATTATATTGCTGTCATATGATGCATGATCACGTCGTATGTATTCTCCCACCATCCAGTGAGTCATGATAAGCAAGTTGTACCATCAAGCAAGGACATCAATCATGCTGCATGAACAATGTCCACTAATGTGCCTCTGTGCTGGATACCTGTGAATTCTATATATATCATGCTATTCATGCAATTGCAAAAGTGTACTTGTTTGGTGCATTCTCCTGTTGTCTATGTAGTACATCATATATGTACGAGCTGCTTATACAGTGGCCACTAGTGCACTTAGGGTAGAGTCCCCTTCAGTCTGCCATATACAGCTGTTGCAAATTATAAGGCATTACCATAGCTGCATGACTGGCATGGTGCTTTATGCAGTGGCTATATAGCGCTCTCAGTGGCTAGTACGTGCCAAGGAACATAGACTATGAAATGATAGCAATGTCATTAGAAAGCTAAAGTACACGCAGATAGGCAGAATCATAGACCATACTGTATTCTTTGATGGCTGGATGCCTAGGCATGTTCACAGCTCCAGAGGGTGTCGTGTATGTCGGATGGTTGTTAGTGGCAGGATATGAGGAGCTTATGATCAAAATTGCTCGTAGTGAGAAGTGCACACACACACACACACACACACACACACACACACACACACACACACACACACACACACACACACACACACACACACACACACACACATGCACGCACAAGTTCACTACACAAACAGAGGATAGTACACGCACACACACACACATGCACACACAAGTTCACTACACAAACAGAGGATAGTACACACACTGTTGTAGTCCCATTTATCTATGCTGTAGCCATTGTGCACATGTGCAGTTCCTGTTAGGCACATTCCCTGTCCCTATATTGGGAGTATAGGGATAACTCAGTCAATTAAATGTGCAGGTCCATTTAGTAATCAAATATTGTAATGGGCCACCCACTGTGGCAGTCTACATGCACAGCTGCTGAGTGCAGAGTACATGACTCCTACCATTCAGCTACAACTTACAGACCATTCTTCAACTACAAGCAACATCTGTATATGAATGTGCAGCAGCTGTGGGTGTAGACTGCAGTATTTGTTGACCAGTTCCTAAATTGGACTACTAATGGACCTACAACAGTACGTGTATGCATATATATTGGCACACGTTCATGTGGTGTCCTTGTGTGTTGGTGCACACATAATGTGTCACTGTGCATGTGTGTATGCTCATGAAGGTTTGGTTATTCTTTACAAGTGTCATATTGCCTTGGACTATGTGTTGCCGCACCTTCATGTCTGCACTGCGTGTTTAGTGGTGCTCTCTACACTACGTACATGATTGCACAGTGTGTGGGAAATTAGTGTCACGTAGCCAGCTCTGGCTATGTGACTGCAATTAGGAAGACATAAGAACTTATCTTACCACTACAGTACACAGCTAGGCACCAGTTAACATGACTATGTACATTGTTATTGGGAATGTTGCTAATACCTATACAGATGTAGCTTGCAATGGTAATTGAGGAATGCTTTGTAGATTGTAGCTGAATGGTAGGAGTCATGTACTCTGCACTGACTAGCTGTGCATGTAGACTGCCACAGTGGGTGGCCCATTACAATATTGGATTACTAATGGACCTGCACATTTAATTGGCTGAGTTCCGTCCCTATACTCCCAATAAAGGGGCAAGTAATATGCCTAACAGGACTTTGTGCTCATATAAAGCATGCATGCATTTAGGACTGTGTGTGTGTGTGTGTATGTGTGTGTGTGTGTGTGTGTGTGTGTGTGTGTGTGTGTGTGTGTGTGTGTGTGTGTGTATGTGTGTACTTCTCACCACGAGCAATTTTGATCATAAGCTCCTCGTATCCTGCCACTAACAACCATCACACGTACCCCAGCAGGCCGTAGCCCAAGGATAATCACAATGTTATTGGGAATATTGTGAATAGCTAGGTGAGGGATGCTCTGTAGACTGCAGCTGAATGATAGGCTCGAGTCATGTACTCTGCACTACCAGCTGTGGGTGTAGACTGCAGTAGACTGCTGTAGTGGATGACCAGTTCCTAAATTGGACTACTAATGGACCTACAACTGTACTTAATTGGCTGAGTACCATCCCTACTTCCAATAACATGACAGGGAGTATGCACGTACCTAAGAACGAATTGCTCGTGAAGGCATGGCCCAACTCTAAGTGCTCTCCGGAGAACTCTCCAGTTGATTTCCTACCACCGTGGAAGTATGAGGCAAAGAGACAAGCTGAGAAGCTTGCATCAGCTTGTCACCCCAAAACTGTATAATATACACCTCTGAGCAGCATTATTTACCTCATTCAAATTCATTATTAGTGTATCATTTACTACAAAACTTGCATGTTTACTACAGCTGTAGGTATCCTTGCACTAATTAATGTTTCTTATATTGATTGGTTTACCATATTGCAATACAGTCGTAATAAGCATGCATGGAAAAGCCTAGGGTTGCTAATGAAATTGGAGATATGAGTTGAGTATAATGTTATGCATGCAAAACTAGTGATGATCACTTCTAATTACTTCTTCCATGCATGAATCGTTTGAACAGTCCTGAGTGACGGGCATAGACTAATTCATACATGCATGTGCAGTATGATGTTCACTCTTTGCAGTACCCAATTGCAACATACCATTTATGTGACCAGTTTGTAAGAGACTGAGCACTTCATGGTACATTTCACTACAGATAATAGTACACAGCATACCACTTGGTGGGATTGTTTGTGGGTGACACAAAGTACCTAACAATACATTAAATTGTGCAACTAGCAATGCTAATTGTGCAATCACATACCACATGTGCAATTACAGGGTACATTACATCACCCACAAACAATCCCACCAGCTAGGTGGTATGCTGTGTACAGTGGGAGGACCTCCTCAAACTAAGTATGCTAATGGTCATCTGCTTCAATTAACATTACCCAAAAGGTTGAGATCATTCATAATAACAGTAACTAACAATTTTAGATCTACTTTCAGCTCTTCAATTCCTTGCAGCTTCAGTTGTTCAATTTCTGTTTTCAGAACCTCACACTGATGCTTCCCTTGAATCCTTCTGTAGACTAAGTATACTACAATGTACAATTGGTAAGGTTAATGTTCCTGGCTAAGCAAGTATTGTATTAAATACAGCTATAATAAGTCACCAAGAAAAATTATGGTCATTCAGTACCACTTTTCTATATTGTCAAAGCTGAATTTCATCTGTTAAGTTTTCATTGGTACATAGTCATAATATTTTGTAGCATCTGTTACAGCAAAAGGTGACTGCTTAACCCACTTTTTACTCCAGATCATTGAAACAGACTGTGTGACAAGTCTACATGCAAGGAAGAGAGTGATCTGTGTGTTTATGCACAAACGTATTTCAGCATATTTCAACACACGCTATACTACTACAGCTTGTCAAGGTATTTAGGCAAGGTTTTGCATGTTTGCAATCTCCAGTGAAGCTTCTTGAGCAACAACTGACTAGTACTCCATCACTATAGTCAGACATCAACCAATAAACTCAATGACTCAACACGAGACACAGCACTGCACGGTGCATGCATATAAAAGTTCAAAGTTAACAGTTCCTAACTTTTCCTGCGCTATGTATTAGATCAACTGATTTTGCATTACATCATAGTTCAGCACTGTTGAGTACACCAATGTGCATCCTGGCCTGCAATGAACAAATTCAAAAATTTCATGAAATATAATGTATTTAACATACACAATAACACATTATCCAACACACAGTCTTACCTTTTAACCATGTGCATTGTGCTGATGAGCATTAGTGGGGTCGGAGGAAGTAGGTTGGTTGGCCATGGCTGTTCTCTCCTCCCTCTGCTTCTTAACCACCACCAGGTATAACTTGGGTACGATCAGAAACAGTACCAAGCATGTTGCTGTCATGAATGAAGCAACAATTTGGCTGTAAAGGTAGATGGTTGGCTCTAGTTCAGCAGTGCTGTAGTGAATAGGCATGAAGGCCACCCAGATCACACACATGGAGAACACGGTGAGGTAGAGGAAGCGAGTTTCATTGAAATCTGTGGGCACTTTCCGTGTGAGGATAGCAAAGCAAATACATCCAATCAGTAGAAGCATATTATATGCAAGACTGACTGATGAACCAATATATGGTTGAGCTCTGCAGCGCTGAATTATGTGATCACTCTGAGTTATTTCGGTAACTCCTGGGTTCTCCACTATGAGCCATACAGTGCCAATGAGGATCTGAAGTACAACAATAGTCCCAATAAGGAGTAACTGAGACTTCCAATCTATGAAGAGGGGCTTCCTTACTGTGACCATCTTGTTGATGAATATGCGATAGATGCGAATCAGTTTCAGGAGTACGGCTCCAAAGCACAGTGAGAGGCACACCCATATTCCGTACCTTCTTATTGCACAAGACACCACGTGTGGTCTCCCGATGTAAACCAATGGCAAGAGGTAGCAGAGAAGGATTCCTCCTAGGAACACTGCACTGAGCTCCCTACTAGTAGCTTTGATGACACGAGTCTTCCTGAATGCTACAAATGCTACCATGAAGATCACTGTCATCACAGCTCCAAGAAATGAAACAATCATCAGCACAAGGGCAAATGGGTCCAGCCAATCTGAAAATACTGTAGCAAGTCTTTGACAATCACTTTTCTGTTGGTTCGGAGCGTATCCTTCAGGGCAGCTTGTGCATCTCTTCCCATCGCTTATCTGTGTGTTGGCACATTGTTCACATGTCCAGCAGCAGTCAGTTTCACCAGCAATGTGTTGTTCAAAGAAACCAGGCTCACATGGAAGGCTGCAGACTGAAACAGGGGTGCTCCCTGTGTTCCACCAAATGTTGCCAACATTCAAATTTAGTCTATTGCTCGACCAACTTCCAACCTTGACATAGCTGAAGCCATTCCCCTCACTACTTGCTGGCTGTACATTGTAAATGTTGTAGTGACCATTCTTGAGATCCTGGTTACTGTCAAAAGCAAATGTTTCATTGGATGATCCAGTGAAAGTAACATTTCGGAGATATTTGAGAAGAAGTTCACCACTAATCCTCTGCCCTGACTGGTCGAGCAATTCTGGACACAACGTTTTATTACACTTCTCTGCACTCATGTTGTGCAAAGCATGGGAAAATGCATATACGGCATTGATGACAGCTGGTACAAATGGATCTTGACACTGCTCAGTATAACTTGCAAAGCTCACAATTTTATTCATACAAGCATTCTCACTTGTAATTCTGTCATTCTGAGTGCTGGTAAAACTCCTGATGTATTCTTGAACCCATGGGCTACCCTTTGTGTTGTTTAGTCCTATCCTCTGAAACCACTGTGTGAAAGCTATGTTCTCTGTTATGGTTGGGCTCACACTGAGCATCCCTCTGACTACATTGGCATCCAGAGATGTAGCTGTGTCATCACTTACAATCCAGGTTACATTACGGGTGTCATTCCTTCGACTCCATGCAGCAATTACACCCATGGCAGTCTGGGCATTGGCAAACAGGATGACAGTTGTAGCATTTCTCCTGCTCTTCAGCAGTGTGTCCACCACACCATCATGGACTGAATCATCAGCCCCCATTCTTACAGGTATCATATGAGCTATACAGATCTTGGTAGTGTTATCTCCGTTTGCTAGAATGCGCTGTAGCTGTTCGAAACCCCCTCTTCCATAGACGTTGTCAGTATAGACAATCGACACATAGGTCCAGTTGAATGTCCTAATCATGTCATACATTGCCATTACCTGACCACTATCTGGTGGAACTGTGCGAAAGAAGTATTTGAAGTCATCTTTCTCGCTTAGCAAATCAGCTGTGGCTGAATAGCCTATCTGAGGTGTGCTGAACAGGTCCACTAGGGTTGCTACGGGAACTGCTACGGCACTCAATGAAGGACCAACAATGCCACTAAACTTTCCATGGATTAATGGTGAGTCACTTGTATTACCAGTAGCAAGGCACTTTTCTGGCAGAAAGTGCAGAGAAGCATTCAAGGCAGTGCTAATACTGCGACAGGTGTCATGGATGTCAAAGGCCAGTTTAATATTCGGAAGTATCTCCTGATGAGCATTGATGGACTCTACAGCATAAACCATAGCCATAGCCCATTCAAGTCCTGAAAAGCGAATGTCCCCACATCTGTCCTTTGTATTCCCAGAGCTGGGGTCATGTATGGGGAAGAGACCTCCAAGCACAGCAATGCCCTCCGCCACATTGGAGCCATTTGCAGTAAGTGCTTTCAATTCCTCTGGTCCACTGTGATTGGGCATGCAGTAGCCCATCATAACTTGTAAACTGATCGCTGCCACCAACAGGCAGCAGGACTTAGTCATGGCTGTTATTGCTCAGGGGATACACTGAGAAGACTTCTTCAGAATTCTCTACAGAGATGGATTTGTGAATGGAGTTACAGCAGTTTGTATGTTAGTGCAAATAATGGAATTGGAAATATGTGGAGGAATAGATTACTATAATAGTCTGAAAATGGAAGGCAATCTAAGTGATTTGCAATACATCCACTCAATCAATCAAAGATATTGCAGTATTTTTGTATGACAGTCTAAGTAATAGAGTCAAGTGCCACCCTAAGAGATGCATGCATATGTGGTATTAATATTTAATTGAAACATGAAGCTTGAGGGTGCACCGGAGCGCAGAGTGCTCTAAAGTCTAAACTCTTTCAGACAAAAATCGGGAAGCATGTAAGTTTTACAGATTCTACTGATTGGCTAGACAATTGGCTTAGCTGCTCTTCATAGTGTTACCCACGACCTTAGTGGTAACTTTAAATTTGTCTGCAAGAATGATTGTGAGCACATCTGGTCAGACCATTATAGTACTCTCAGAGATTATAAAGTGGAGCTCCAGAAGTGTCCTCCACGAGTTAGAATTGCCTGTATTGCAGTTCTTGAAGAGATATTCTTCATTTTCCAGTTTTTTGTTCGCGGCTGATGGGCATTTTATTAATTATCGCTTCCATGACTTCCGGTTGCGGACGGTTGATTCGCTGTCGTCCAGCCATCATTATAGCAGCTATATACCTACCGTTGCTACTAGCTCACATACATCAAAACTGGCTGGGGCCGACCCAAAGTTGTGCGGCTCACCGTAGCAGGGCGCCCTGCTAGTTAGAATAAATTTGGGCATTGTCATCCTGTGCTGTATCCCTCTCAATTGCACACCTGATATAACATGTAATTATTGTTATAAAAGATTTCCCTTAGAGCAAGAAGGCATTTTGAAATGGTCCGAAGAGTAAGAGAGAAGTAACAGTAACTCAACACTTCGATGCATCACACACAGTTTGTATTCCAAATTCAAACTTAACCCTCCTACCCTCAGCCTATACATAGTGAAATTCATGCCTGTTCATGTTAAGTAATCCATATTCAGCCCTGTATTGCCTCAAAGCATTTAAGTGACATATCATTTTACACAGCTAAAAATGGCTTACTACATGGTGGCCTAAAATGTGGTTGCTATTGACAACCGTGCGCAAATTTGAAATTTCCATGCCGGCAGCCACATTAAAAACATTTTTCAGTTGAATGTAAGTAACTATTGGTTCATGATGTATATCATTTTGTAGCCCTACTCATGATTTATTGTTTGATAGAAGACTCAGCACTAGCACGTTTCAATCAAAAGTTACAATAAAATTACTAAAATACCTAACATGTTTCACACATTCCAGTGGTTAGAAATCAGGACTAATTGTGTAAACAAAGATGAAAAAGTTTTCTAAAAGTTATCTAAAGCAGTCTTTCTAATTTCCGTAGCTACTACGCCTATTCCTAACATTCCTGCTTCCTGGAGGGCACCCTCGAACAGAGATTGGCTCTACTGGCTGACGGCTAGCATCACTAGAACTACGGCTCTTACACTTTTGCCACTGCCTTCTCCATTCAGAACCACTTGGCTGGTGACATGCAACATGACAGTCTCAACTGTCTGGCATAGTGGAGGGTGAAACTCCCAATCAGTGCACTTCCTACTTGTCTTCCCTGGCTGACACTATGCGCACATTGCGCGTTCTCTTTCAGGAGTACTGCCGTGACTGATGAAGCATGGCACAGGGGCATCTGGAATTGCATCGCCAAACTTTTGGAGAATCTGGAGAACCAGTTCATCCTGAAAGTGACCTTGTGTCCCTCTTTTCCTGCCCTGTTCAATTCTGACCCAATTGTACAGGATGAAGGCGTTTGTTACCATGATCTTGATCAAGTGGTAAAAAGGAGTCTTCCAGTAGCGAATAGTTTGACGAGGGACATGATGGCAACTCATGAACTGATTGGACTTGTCGACCCCACCCATGAACTGATTTTACTTCTTTATCATGGCTGGGATTGCAACATAGGGAATTATGTCTATGTACGAATTGTATAGACCCATTAATGGTGCATCGAAGTTAGGAATGCTCAGCGAACTTCACACAAATGAGTTAGGCATATTAAAAGACTAAGTCACAATAATTACTTCGTCTCCCGCTTATAACAATTCATTTTGTCATAGTAGTATAAGTATAATCTTATACTTTTGCTTATTATAGGACTTTACACTGTCCGGAAGTACATTAAATTAGTCTTGAGCTGACTAATACTCATTTCTTTATCAGTCAAGAAGATGGTGCAGTATATGGAGTGGCATTCCTTGACCCATCAGTACGTCCTAACGGCCGCTCATGTATTCTTGCTTCGCAAGCGATTTGAACAGCCGAATCCGTACAGCCGGTTACATTAGCGGCCTTTTCTTTATAGCACTCATGAGCCGCGATCACGTTGTGGGTAACCCTTCGTACAATGCATCATCGTTTGTCCTGCCATCACCGCTATTTCAACGAGCAATTTAATAGGTGGCCGATGAAGAAGCTACAATGGCAAGTTTGATATATGTAGCACTCGTAGTATTCGTGCATCTGGTAGCTACTCACCTTTCTGTTCTGATCTGTTCTTTCAAAAGTTCTATTCGCGCGGTCTCAACCACGCACGATAAAACAATTGCAGGTCCGTTAGCGACTGCTTGCCGTTCCAGTCCTATATATGAGATATCTCTATAGTCCGTGGGAATACCCTGTCATATTAAACAAGGGAATGTTGGGTATTATGTATGGAGTATTCGGTAGCCACAAATGCAATTAAATGCGGATACAAGTACGCGCGCGGGGCATGCGCACAGGGCATGATGGCGCATGCCTTAAAAGCTGTACACAAGATGTGGGTTGTCTCCCTTTCAACAATGAAAGCTTGAGATCACATGCACCTATTCGGCTTCCACCCCATGATGGAGAGACTGTCATAACCTATGAGCCATATAACATCAGTAGTGTGGAGGTATATGGGCATGAAATTCTCGTGAGGCGACGTGTATATTATATATGTTACGCGCATACCAGCCAATAACAATTTCTTTAGGGAACTACCTGCAAACTACGTTAGGGTTGCATTACCAGGTTAAGGAAGCTGTGGCTAAAGCTATATTGACTAATCAAGTTAAAGACAATTCTGGTGTGACCTGCATGAGTTTCCATTCCTCTTTTGTTACCTCTTAGCTCCTTCTAGTCATTAGCTGGAACTCACGTGATTATGCTGCATTGTATTTATTAGTATTATCACATGCATGAAATCTGCCAGCCTGCAGTCTTGACATGTATATGCTCATGTGCCCTGTCTGTGTTCATGTGGGGCATTCATAAACACACACTTGTTTACCCTTTAATTACCTAAAGAAAACACTCAGATTGAGTGAGGTTTTCACGACAGTTTTATTCTATTAGCTATAGTACACGAGCTACATATATATACATTGAGACATGATTATCCTTCTGCAGCTGCAGCTGATTGAGGCTTGGTTACATCCTACAACAGAAACAGTGCATGCACATGCAATATGGAGTAAAGCGATAGGATTAAACTGTGGCCATGCAATATTTCACCAGACACTTGTCTGCACTATAAACCCACCTTCTCATTATAATTATTGTGCAGGGATGGAGAAGTTGGGTCTAGCGTTGCCAGAGTAACCAAACACACATTCCCTCAACTACATACTGTAAATCTGAAAGAGTTTTACAACATGCATTGCTGTCTACAAGTCACACAGTAACTATAGACTAAGTGATAAGCCGTTCTTTGTTTCATTCATCTATTGTGACAATGCACATACAGTAAGTTCTGAGATTATATGATGTGCATGGGGTTATCACTCTCTTGTACATATACAAATGCTGCCTTTCATGGTGAACAGTGTACACACATGTACACACCTCCACTCACACTGCAGATTTCCTATAACTATAGGTGATGGAGTGTATATAATGCTGTCATATGATGCATGATAGTGAGTCATGATAAGCAAGTTGTACCATCAAGTAAGGACATCAATCATGCTGCATAAGCAATGGCCACTATTGTGCCTCTGTGGTAGATTCTTGTGAAGTCCATATACATCATGCTGTTATTTGTGAAATTGCAAGAGTGTACTTGTTTGGTACATTCTCCTGGAGTTTCATCATACGTGCTGATCATGCATGCAGTGGCCACTAGTGCACTTCCTTGGCAGATTCCCTTTCAGTCTGCCATATACAACTGTAACGTTGCAAAATTAAGGTATTACCATATCTATATGACCGGCATGGTGCTATATGCAGTGGCTGGACCCCTTTAAATCACAAACATGGGGTAACAGTGGTCTCTGTGGCTAGTGTGTGCCAAGGACTGTGCACTATAAAATTATACCAATGTCACGAGAAACTGAAGCTAGGCAGCATCACAGACCATACATGTGTTGTTTGACTACACCTTGAGTTGGAAGCTCTCATATGACACAGTAATGTTGGACCATGCAATAATGAAGGGATATTGTAAAATATGTATGGCCAACTTTACTGCATAACTTAATTATACACAATAGTAGGCTCTTCACAGGATGCGAAGGTGTCTATTTTGTCACTGGAAGTGTATGATGAGTTGGTTAGCTTTGGGATGAAGAAGGAGCTATGCAAGATGGTTTGATCAGATGGAAACAAGGTGAAGGCCGACAGCCACCAGCAGGGCAGTGCTGAGTGAGGCAATGGAATATGAAAAAGATTGAGCAACAGCATATTTAGCACTTGAAGGAGAGACTTGACCTGTTTGGTAGGTTGATGTGCATTTGTGTGTGTGTGTGCTTGTGAGTGTGTGTGCTTGTGTGTGTGTGTGTGTGTTGTGTGTGTGTGTGTGTTTGTGTGTGTGTGTCTGTGGAAATATGGTGAGACGACAGTTACAGACTGCCTAGAGAGGTCTGATTAGACAGGTGTTCTTGTTTGGTAGTTTGTACACATCTATGTACATGGTTGGGACAGTAGGTACTATCCTCATTAGAGAAGTGCCCTTATATATTTCAAAGGTACTGTAGTTTTGTACACATCTCTTATATACAGTACCTTCAGTTCCTTCCAGCACACAGTCAATAGCCCTGAAGTAGGGGGGTAGGTTTGAGGGCTGGGCTGTGGAGAGGGGATGGGATAGTGCAACATTGACTTTACCTCCTCCTATTGTTGCTCTTCTAGAAACATGATGGGGAAGGTCTGGAAAGAGCTGTCTACTACATTGGGGACAGTGGGGACTGGATGTGATAGGGTAGACACTGGATGGAAATAATTAGTGTTGTAACTGTGCACTGTTTGTGTATATTTCTCTTTTGCTACTGTATTATTATTTCATTGGAAGATAAGGAGTGCAAGATGAAGTGAAGTAGAATCACATGTTTGTGCATACACACACACACACACACACACACACATGTACACATACACATTTATACTGTAAGCTGCGTACTGTACATATATACAGGGAAGTACAAGAAGCAAGGCCTTAAGAATCACATGAAGTTGTGCATGTAACAGAAACCCATTTCACCAAGCCAACTGTTTGGGATAGAAGAGTTGAGTCATTTCACCAGCATCCCCCCCGTCATTTTGTTCTACTGGAGTGTGGCCTGCACCACTGGAAATGTGAAAGTAGAGCATGGATGAATGGTGTGTCGGGGGGGGGGGGGGGGGGGGGGGAGGCACATATGCTAATTGAGTATATACGTATCTACATGTGAATGCATGTTATGGGTTGTGATCTGCGCATGCATCAGTCTCATCGCAGTGTAGGTATATGTGGCAGCTAATGACATCCATCCAATAGCAGGAAAGAAGCCAATCAGGACTACGGCTTCATGGACTAATGGTGCTGTGACTCTCTCTGCTACTATTGTCACTCTTGTAGGAACATGATCAGTTTGACTCAACAGATGCAACTGTCACCACCTACATGAATGACACAGTGAAATTTGTTGTCATTTTATTTTTTTATTTTGTACTATGATTTTGCATGCTTTTATAATTTTGCTTTGATGTATACAAAACATGCATGTGACTTCGTTAATATGGAGTCACTTGTTATGTACTGAGCAGCTCCATACTACAGGTTAGATGTTGTTTCACACACTGGGCCAGGTTCAAAGGTCATGCAGGTCATATGTGTGTGCAGTCTTTCCTCGTGGTAAGGCCGTGATCAATGCAGTCCTCTAGCTGTTATATACAATTCTTACAATTGCAATTGTGCATGGGAGCAGCCCGCTCTCCTTCTCTCCTGACCTCCTTTGGTTTCTAGCCTCTCCAAGGAGACACAGGAGTGCCAGAGGACCACCAGCACCCCTACCAGCCCTAGAGCTGTCACCTGACACCTTTCCTGACACAGTCCAAGTGAAAGGGGAGGAAGGAATCATAAGCAAGAAGGAGAAACCCAAGAAGAAAGACATTGGTCACACAAAAACACTTAAAACTCATCCAACCCCACACATGCACACAGCCATACATTACAGGGTGTCCAACTGCAGACAAGTGTCCCAACCAAAGGTATACCCAGGCAACACTTCAAATGGGCACTCCTTTGGGAGGAACACCTGTTTCGGGCTAGTGGCCCTCTTCAGTGCAGTGCTGACACTAAACCATACGATATGCTCAAACAAACACACACACATGCACTATCACTCACCTGTAAAATACTCACACACACATACACCAATACACTGACACCTCATTCACAATCACAAAGTATGTACATACACACACATACATGTACATGCTCACACACATAAACACACTAATGTACACACACACAATAAAGCTTACCAATTCCATTTCAAGGCTGCATGTCGCCGAGGTGATTTACATTTAAAGCTGTTAGTGAAGGACACATACTGACAACTCTGTCTCACTCAGGAATGCATCCACTGTGTTGTGTGTGTCTCATCACCTGGTACATAGGCATGTACATATAAAAAGGAACTTGCTATTGTATAATGAAGTACCTCCACTGTCCAGGGGTCATTTGCCATGGGTGGATGGTAGACCTGTGCACATACCAGGCTACATTCAAGTGTATCGGAGATACAGAAAATAGGACTGTCATATTCACTTCAATTACAGAGGTGGAGGGTAAGTCTGATACAAGTGTGCTATTCAAACTGGTCACACACATGTGCACACACACACACACACACACACACACACACACACACACACACACACACACACACACACACACACACACACACACACACACACACACACACACACACAACACACACATACGTACATAAATACTACTCCCCCCGACGTGTAGCAGTGACTTCAGTAGGACTGTCCTATGTTCCATGTCTGCAGTAACACAAGTCCATGTAGCACACAGTGGAAGTACTCAAAGGAGCATTTAGTGAGCTCTGATACAATCAAACACTTCTCAGTCTACCTGTGCTAGCACTCACATATTCATTGGAGAGGAGCAGGAAGTCAACAGTTCTCTCACATTCTTTGTGTCCAATCTCTGTCAGCATCAATGACCTAATATGGAAGGTGTGATTTCAGTGCTACATACATGACACATACACATGTATACATGTACACTACACAACACACACACAAAACAGACACATGTAAAGGCACCTTGTGTGGGTACTACACAAAACATAAAACACACACTAAACACAGTGTCAGACATAACACACACACAACACACCTTGCCATCTCCATCAGTGTTTCCCGGCTGATCAGGTTCGTACATTACTGGTCATCTCCACTGGCTTCAATGGCCTTATGGAAGGTGCGACGCCAGCGCTCCAACAACTCACTCTGCTTATCCTACAAAGGAGGGAGTTGAGAGGAGGAGAACTACCAGTTGTAAACTGTAGTGACCAGAATTAACTGAATCTTTCATGAAATGATTACCACTGAACTTTAGCAGTCACTACAGATTTAATAGTAGTAGACACAATGATAGGAATGTGACATGTATCATGTGACAGTCATGTGACATACTAATGAATACACTTAAAACTGAAGTGGATTTGATGGAAAATAAGAAAATAAATGAACCTGTGCAGTAAAACATGCAAGGAGTAAACATTTTGTAGAGTGGTCCACATGTACAGGTGGAGTCAGTGCAGTACCGTGTTCTTGGTGTACATGTGTCCCATCTTCTTGGAGTAGTAAGTGATGAACTCCTCCTCACTGAGGCTCTGGTCATGGTTACTGTCCAGTCCCTTGATGAGGTCTTCAGCTAGTGACACCATCTGTGAGAGAGGAGAGGGAGGGGAGGGAGTGAGAAAGGATGGGGGAGGAGGGGAGTGAATGAGAAAGGATAGGGGGAGGGGAGGGAGTCAGAAATGATGGGGGGAGGGGAGGAGTAGCCTGAAACATGCAAGTTGGCAACGGGAATGACACAAACCAAACTTGCTCCCCCCCACACACGCACACACACACGCACACGCACACACACACACACACACACACACACACACACACACACACACACACACACCTATGCACAAGTGCAAGTATACATACAAACACACACAGTCACAAGCACACCAACTGTAACAGCAGACACCACATCTTACTAAGGACTGATGTAGGGCTTTGGACAGAAGGTCCCACAAACTGCTAACAGGACAATCACTACACTCAACAACTAACAGTAACTGTTGTAACTGTTGTAAGGAGGACATGGAAAAGGGAAGGCACTAAACACCACAAGAGAAGTCTCAGAGGGACAGTTGGTCCTTCTGTTTGAGAGTACTTGGCCGCGTGTGCATGGGAGGGGGGACGGAGGGGGGTGGGAGGGGTTGCATGTGTGTGTTCATGTACACATATGGGGAACATGAAGAGGATTAGAGAACTTAACAGAGTATCTTGTGTATCCTACGTCCAGTCACTAACAATCTCTTGAGAAGATGGTCATTACAGAATACACACACCGAGGGACACACTCAAAGACGTCCAAAACAAACATGCACATAACAAAAACAGTACACAAGCACAAAACTCATCCACTCACACACACATAACATACATACACATACTGACCGTGTTCAGGTGACCGTCCCGCTCCAGCGACACGCCAGCAATGTGGTCTCGAGCAGACAACTCTTTGTCTTCCGGTTCGTCTTCTTTCTCCTCCTCCTCCTCCTCCTCTCCGTAGTCTGTACCTTCTGGCTTGTCCTCCTCCTTCCCCTCTTCCCCAGCAGGACGAGGGTAGGCCAAGAAGGCCGGGAGGAACAGAAGGAGCAAAACAAACTCTAGCTTCGTAGTCCACTGGACAATATTACCCTTGTCTACAAACGAAAACGAAGAGAAACGCGCATGCTGGCCAAAAAATTATCCGAGCGTGGCCCACTTCTGACATGTGTTTATGAGTGCAGGTATTCATGACGTCATTGCAGCATTCTTTGAATACCAAAGTGCTCCCGCGCGTCTGCTCTTCTTCTCAGACCGCGTTCGATCTCTGAGTCTTCCTGCCACTGTGGTGCTGAGGTACCAGGTAGGTGCACTCCTGTATAATCAAGTGGTTGAAGGATTGGGTGACCGTCCACTTCTTTCTAATGGACTGCTAGAAATAACCTTTAACTGACTGTACGATGTTTCGTGGGCTAAGTGTGTTGGTACCAAACAAGAATTCTTCCAATTGCTTCAGGATGGACGAGTCAGATAAGGCTAGACTTGAGGCTGAGAGAGAGGAAGAGGGCGGATTGGAAGGTACAGACGATGGAGAAGACGAGGAGGATCGAACAGAAGACGAAGAGGAAGAAGACTTAAAGGAGGAACTGGTTAGCTTATGCATGCGTCTCACTGTGTGACATTTGTGCTTGCAGTGATAGCGAAGACCTTTTGCGGACATTGCCGGCGAGCACATTCTTCATTCAAGCGCTGTCTTTGCTACTTCAGACTTTGAAATACACATAACCTTCTATTTAGCCAAACAGCTGTGTCTTTCATTAAGTCACACGCTGAAATTCATCTCCGCAAAGATCACAGCCTCGATGATACAGTAGCTCATACCATAAGGAAGGCGTGGGGCGAAGAAATCTTCTAAAGCGTGGACTCTGTCGAGTAGCGCTGTGAAACTTCCGAACATTGTCGGTAATTCCTGGATCTGTTGTATGTTTCACTAAAAGGAAGTTATTTGCTGGAGAGACTACGTTCGGCGCTAAGCATACAGGTGTACTAGATGAGAGAATTCTGCCACTGATGTGTACGGTGTTAAGGTTTATTCCATCTCCCGGATTCTGCATCCTGGGGTAAATGAACCAAGATACTTTATCCCCTTCTTTGAGTTTCTGAGTATTTCTTAACTCTTTCTGCCTTCCAGCTTGTCCTCCTCCTTCCCCTCTTCTCCAGCAGGATGAGGGTAGGCCAAGAAGGCCGGGAGGAACAGAAGGAGCAAAACAAACTCTAACTTCATAGTTCACTGGACAATAACCTTTGTCTACAAACAAAAACGAAGTAGCACAACGAGTTGCACTGTGAAGCTTCTGAACGTTGTTGATAGTTTCCTGGATCTGTTGTATGTTTCACTACTGAAAGGAAGTAATTTGCTGGAGAGACTATGTTCAGCACTAAGCATAAGGGTAGATGCCAGAATTACAACGTCGGAATTGTTGGACGCAGCCCTAGACGGAGACATAGCCAAAGTGAAGGAGCTCCTTGGGCAGGGACTCCCAGTGGATGTGAAAGATGAGGTAAACTGCACTTGCACAAATTACAGCAAGTCCTCATTAGAGAGGAGTATTCATTAAGCTTAGGAGTAGTTTATGCATTATGGTACAATGGGTACTGTTCTCAATAAGAGGAATTCAGGGTGTCCATTGCAAGGAGGCTCCACCGTAATTATGGTTATTTAATGGAAGGCATGGTACACAGACATTAATATATGATCTGGGTGTGTGAATTGGCCAAAGTCAAGTGTACATTATGTGCCATAACGCACACTTCTGAGGCTCATCAGGCCACCTTCCCACTTCTGAACCATTATATAGTATCCGTTGCCATCAGCAACAGGTGACCATAATTATGAACATTTACCAAGGTGCTATATAGTCAATACATAAAACAAGGCCTCATAGAGACCATACCTCGTGCGTGCATAGACTGTGTAGACCTAGCTATATAAAATATTATTATTTATGTCTCTATCCGTATATGGTTGTGGGCTGTCCACAAACTCTTTGTGGTATTATGGTATTCTACACTTGTGTGCTGTGTACTCACTACAGTGACATGGTTCTTTGTATTCTGGAAGTGACTCAACTGTCCTGATTACAAAGGTAGTTTTATTTCAAAGATAGATTTGTTTGCAATTCTTTGTTCGTGTGGTACACTAGTAGACACGTCACTCTCCATCGATTTTTTTCTGTTTTGATTCATGTGCAAGTTGATGACACTTCACTTACGTTGGCAGCACTGAATGGCCACACAGAGGTGGCTTCTTTCCTTTTGGCAAATTGAAGCAGCGTTGAGGAAGAAGGCAATATGAGTAGACTCAAGGAGGTGTTGTCCTCTCATGTAAAACGTTTCCTAGGAGCATGTTTTCCAGTTTAAACCCTCAAATGTCATCTTTTGGCTAAAGGAAGTAATGTTGAGGAAAAGAACTATGTAGGTAGACTCAGGGCAGTGTTGTAAATTGTTTCTTATGTAGGAGCATGTACGTACGTTTGTGTTCCAGATTAAACCATCCGTCAAATGTCATGGAAAGTGAAGTGCAGCTTAGCAAGATGGGCAACTGGCTGCTTTTGAGTGTGGCATTCGGGTAGTACCAGACTGTGCCATATATGCATTTTCTCAACTCTGGGTGCCTTTAGGACAGCTTGGAACAGTCCC
The DNA here is from genome assembly GCA_964019415.1 of Ianthella basta. Classification (NCBI taxonomy): domain Eukaryota; kingdom Metazoa; phylum Porifera; class Demospongiae; order Verongiida; family Ianthellidae; genus Ianthella; species Ianthella basta. Next base: position 8,034,135 of record OZ025872.1, on the reverse strand, counting down.
AAATACCCTGATTAGAGTAGAGATGCACTTATTATAGATGTTGTTCTATTTGCATCTCTTTGTCACATGAATGTGCAAACTGTGTATGGGTATTTGTAGGACAAAGTAATCATCTCTATTCTGGTTTAGACAGGGATGTCCTGACGAAAAATGTATATCAATTAAAAGTAGATGTAAACACCTCTGCATTTAGTTGAGACAGTAGCCATTGTCCTCATCAGAGAGGACGTCAGGGTGTCATGGGCCCATGGCACAAGGGCCTATGAAATATACCTGTGGCCAATGCTCTTCCCATGTGTTCCCATTCAAATTTGTGTTGACCCACCCCTTGATTTTACGATGAAAGACGTCCACAGTATAATTAATAAGTGCATGGTCGCCAATTGTTATGGCATGCTGAATGCCAAGAGTTGAGGAGTGAAGTGCCGAAAAACAAGTGTAGAGCACAGTATATGCCATAATGCCCACATCATTGGGCACATGCCCAGGTCTGGACCATTGTAGCATCACTACCACAAGCAACAGGTAATTCAGGCCTGTACACAGGGTGGGTGGGTGAGGGGAGGCATCGGGTTGATACGGCCCCCCTTCCAAGGTTTGTGTGTGCATAAAATTGAGACCCTGATGGTTTTGTAGTAGTACTAGTCCAAGGCCCTATTGTGGCGCGGAAGCATCATTTTTATAGCTTTGTCGCTCTATTCCAGTGGTTCCAGTGTGCGTGCATGACCATTTACATAGTCTTTCATTTCGTGATGTCATTGGGTGGGAATAAATTTCTTCACACATTTCTTCTAGAGTGTAACCCCATTTTCAAATCCTGCACACTACTCAGCAGAAAGGCATAGGTATGAGTGTGCAAATAGTGTGTGGGTGTTTGTGAGTGTGGGTGGATTATTTCTCTATACAAATGGTTACTGATTGGTATTTTATGCATCTCATTAGTACCGTACTCTACTATTGTTTGCTACATTGGATGTTACTCTTTACCTATGTCATACAAACATACACTTGATGTTCAGTCCAATTTTATACCCTTCCTTCAGAATGGCTGGACAGCCCTGTTCTGTGCAACTCAGAATGGACACACTCATCTAGTTCGGCTGCTTTGTGAGGTCTATGGTGCTGACATCCTCCACAGGGAGAAGGTGAGGGCCATGCATAGTACAAGTGTCATTGGATGTTTGGGTCAATTGAATTGTGTGTGTGTGTGGGGGGGTGGGTGGGTGTGTGTGTGTGGGTGTGGGTGTGTGTGGGTGTGTGTGTGTGTGTGTGTGTGGGTAGGTGGGTGGGTTTGTGGGTGTGAGTGGGTGCGTGGCTGGGTGCGCATTTGGCATGCATGTATGCCAGTCATGCAGTTCAAGTAGTAGCAGACCCCAGACTGATGGCAGTGTATGCATGGTATGTGGCAGTATGTTGTATGTAACTGGTGTATAGGTACTCTGTAAATATATACCAGTTTTTTGGTACTAGTAGACATGTTATATAGTCCCCATCACTATACATTGTATCTCCTTCTCTACATATACAGAATGGTGCCACTCCTCTTCACATTGCTGCTCACCAAGGCCACTCTGATATAGTCCAGTATCTGTTGGCTAATGGCAGCAGCGTCAAGGAACAAACCAATGTAAGTACACTAGCACAAAGTGCCCAAGGGCAGTTGAATTTTCCTCCCTGCTGTACATTTGAACACTGTACAAAAATGTGGCATATTCCTCTTTATACATTGTGGATGCCTTTGGACAGTTTCAGCTTTGAGACAGTGTCAAGTGCCCTGATTAGAGAGGTTTCCTTATTTTAGATTTGGTTATTGTATGCATCATTATACTAACTGGAACAGATTCAAAGGCGCTGTCGTCCTTAGAGAGGATTACTGGAAATCTTTTATATGGGGCGAGTATCTATGGTTATTGCATATAGAATGCTGAGTCCCAAGGGTGCACAGTGTATTGTATATGTCATAATACTTGCATGTCAGTTCTCTGACCACTACTTATGTAACCTACCACAGTGGGCGTGGAAACCCATACAGTAGGACACCCTGCCTAAGGCACTAGGAGCTAGTGATTGTACATAAATAATTTAGTGTGGTCCTTCAGTATGTGATTCCTCCCTCTAAATTTGCATGGTGTGCACTACAGTAACATAGTGCCTTCAAATGTGAACACTGAGGGAAGGCTGCAGTTGTCCTCATTAAAGAGATGCCCGTATTTCAGAAGTAGAGTTGTGCTCATCCCCATGTAGTTGTGACAGTAGGCACTGTCCTTATTAGACAGGTGTCCTTATTTCAGAGGTAGTATTGTACTACTCTCTATGTAGCTGGGACAACATTTTCTAGTGTTCAGTGTGGCAGCTTTTCTTTTGATAATTTCCTTGTGTAGTGGAATGTAAAGTGTGACCTAACAGGTTGGGCAACTAGCTGCCTTTAGTGTGGTCAATTAGGTGTTTGTAATTGCAATATTGCACTTTTGTATAGTGACCCAGTTGTATACAATCCTGCAGATTATGGAGTTTGAAGTGTGGCCTTGCTGGCTCATACAATAACTAGCTACTCAATTAGGTGTGGTCATATAGCAAGTGCACATTTCCTCACTATTCTACACTTGTATGCTGTGCACTCACTACAGTGACATGGTCCTTTGTATTCTGGAAGGGATTCAACTGTCCTGATTACAAAGGTAGTATTTTCAAAGGTAGATTTGTTTGCAAGCCTTTGTAGCAGGACAGTTGGCTCTGGTCTGATTAGAGAGGTTCCTGATTTTGATGGTGTCCTGAATAAGTAGGTATGCGTTCCACTATGACAAGCTACGAATGTCATGAACAAGACATAAGCATGACTGTTTCATTATGATATGTATTATGCCAAGTCCTGGGGGTGGCAAGTACCTGAGCACAGGTGGTGTTTCCATGCAGTTTTGCATTTAATTTTGCTCGTGGGTGTGAGAGTCTAATGTTCAATATTAATCAAAGAATCTCAAATCTGTAAACCACTGAACCTCACCCATGCTACGTGTATATATGCTCCTGTTCACTGTCTGAGGAAGTTATGTACCTGAAACTCAAGTAGGACAGTACAACAAGTTGGTGGAAGGCGGGGTATACAGTAACCAATTCCATTTTGTGGGGGTTGTAATATAATCACTGATTACAATTATTTTTATGGATACATTCTGCCTTGAACTCAATTCCCTCATATTTGTACCAGTAACCAAGCACTGCCTTTGTCTGCCCGGGTGCTAAGCAACCGTGATTCATTCCAAACTGTATGCACGTGGTGAATACCCTTTCAATCTTCATCCATACTGCCTGGAACTGTTGCTATAGGGATACGGACTTAGACCACATACAGTGGTTTTAGGGTTTCTAGTCCCGATTGACTTTTGCGTTCTGCACTCGATCACATGAATAAATTATTGGAAAGATAGGTTCGCACGTGCTCCGATCTTCGCTTGAAGCATGTGCAAATGTAGAATAGTAGTATATAGAGCTTTGAGACAGTCTCAAGTGCCCTGATTAGAGAGGTTTTCTTATTTTGGAGAGTTAGTTGTGTATACATCTTTATGTAACTGGAATGGGTTCTAAGGCACTTTCCTCATTAGACAGGATTTCAGGGTGTCCTATAATAGGACGTTCCACTGAAATTGTAATAGTCTGTTTAATAATGTAATCTATGACACAAGGACATTACAGCGTATAGCTTACCAAGCCTTGGCGTGTAATCACGATTGGGGAATCAAGAACCTCTTTAGGCATACAAAATTCCAAGCCATGAGGTTATAATTATAGTCAAGGCATAAAAGAAGTATTTCCCATGGTACGTATGTATGGAAAACAGTGTTTACATTCTGAGTGCATTGTATTGTGTGTGTGTACACAACTTCAGAGATGGAGGGGCAACCCGTTGGTTAAGGGCCATGAGGCAATTGCACTTAGATCAGATGATAGAATGGCATTTCTCCAATCCACTGTATATCAGAGATGGTCTGCACAACAATGCCTGCCCCTCTCCCGAAAATACTGACAGGTACCATTCTAGCTCTAAAAAGAAGTGCGCTCACCCATAGTTTGGTCACAGAGACAAGGGTACCATGTCAGATGAAACGCTGAGTCACTAGGATGTACAGTGTATTCTGTGTGTGATAATGCCTGCATGCCCATGTTTTAACCATGGAATGCAAAGGGAAACCTAACAAGATGGTCAAGTGGCTGCTTTAAGTGTGTCATTCAGGTATTACCTGACTGTGCCATAGATCTCTTGACTGTGGTTACCTTAAGGACAGCTTAGAACAGTCCCAACTGCCCTAATTAGAAAGATGCACTTATTATATTATAGATGTAGTTTAGTTCAAGCTCTTTATCACTTCGACAATAGGCACGGTTTGTCCTCTATAATAATTGAGTTCTAGGTCGTTGGCATGGGGTGTTCCACTGTGAATGGAGTAGGTTATTTCTGGTAGGGATGACGACACTAAGGTGCTTTGGCATATTCATCCACTGCTCTTTCTCAGTTAAGCAGTGTGAAATGCCCTAAGACAAGTTTAGTTTATTCAACATGCCATATCACCACATTCCCATGTTTAAACCATTATGACTTTCTTGTCTTAGGCATTAAGAGATTTCTAATTAAGATAATTTTACTTTCTAAAACTATTATTTACATTGGTTGCCACGAGCACAGGGTACTAGAAGTGCATTTAAGGATTATCTTATGTATTTGGAATAGTATAGGCGCCGTCCTCATTAGAGAGGTGTCCATGTTTCAGAGGTAGTGTATACACATCTCTATGTAGCTGGAACAGTAGGCACTGTCCTCATTAGAGAGGTGTCCTTATTTCAGAGGGAGTTTTGTACACATTTCTATGTATTTGGGACAGTAGGCACTACATGTCCTCATTAGAGAGGTATTATTAGCTGAGAGGAAACTTAATTTTGTACCAGTGTTCTCTCTAGGCTGTTTTTGAAGGGTACAGAATCCTTCTTGCTACCAAAGGGCCCTCCTTGAGGCTATAAACATGGCACTGTACCCTCCTTGAAAGGTACCACTAGTCATGTGTCATCGGCTTGCATGCATTACATTTTGTGTCACAAGGCTCTCCATGCATCCTCCCTACTGTGCTGTGCAAAGTAAGCTGACCCCCTCTCCCACTCCATCATCCACTAGCCAGTCCTCACATGTCAAGTACATGCACCCTTCTTTAGCTATGTTCTGAGGAGAAGACTGTTTTGTGCCTAATGCTACAGTGTCATGGTTTACATTGCATATTCTCCTAATGTGCTCTGTCTACGAATAGACCAGGACACACTATTAGTATTCAAGTTGTCTATAAGTGATAGTACAAGACTCAAGACTCCATTTGATTTGCGATCGTGAGATATTATGGCATCAACTCCATGTTAGCCCTGATTGCAATAACTACTATTCTTTGGATTATGATGTTACAACGGCTTAATTTCACCACTACACACAGGCCAGTGGTATTGTGAACTATCCCCATTGATATTTCCTTAATATTTAATTTGTACTCGTAAAATTGCAGCCTGAATGCTTTCAGTGTGCATACAAACTTACCCACAATATATATGAAAATGCGCTTGTGTGTGTGCGTTTGTGCTAGACCTGTGAATTATCCTCCAAAGATACAGCCGTGCAGCTGTGTATCTCATGGGAAGTACATATATACATGTGAAAGAAGTATAGGTACTACATACGTAAGGGTAGAGGGATTTAGGTTGGGTTCACAAACCCCAAGTTGTGTCCTAATATTATTATTCAGTGATCTGTCAGCCTTGCATTCTCTCTATCACTCTTGTGTCTCAATCTCTACTTCCTGCAGTTGGGCAGGACACCTGTGCAGGTAGCTCAAGCAGCGGGACACACAGGTCTTGTGCACATTCTCATTGACCAGTATGGTTGTGACCCGGGTGACGCTGAGAAGGTGAGTGTACTTTGTTGTCATGTCTTGTCTGCAGTATCGATATTAACCTCCCACATGTGGTGGTGCTGACAATAACTTTGTGTGGTCTATCTGAGGTTGGTTTGTCGTGAGGACCCTTTCCTATACATCACTGCCAGTTCAGATTATGTTCCACTCTAGTTTCCACATTTGAAATAGCCTTAAGTCAGCAAATTTGCTCTGATGTACCTTTCTCTATTGCGGCTCAGATGTTGTTTGCTCACTGCTGTAGTCCAAACCTACTGATATAGGACTGCTGTGATGTACACTCATAAAATCTCCAAATCACACACTGTCTGCCCATGTATTCAACTGATAATAAAATGCTTACACTGAATGTATATCTGCATATTAGTGAAGCAACCATTGGTGAATTAGAGGCATATCCACATTACATGTTCATCCAATACACATTGTAATGTACATTGTGCGGCCATGAGTTAGATGTGCATTAGTCCCATCCACTTGATGTTTAAATATGTGGCCGGAGCAAATGTACATGCATATTAAATGTCATTCAATTGGGAAATCATGGCAAATTTCATTACCAATTAGTTTGATGGGCGTTCAATTAGCTAGTTTTGTCATGCCGATCAGTGTGCTCTCTATCCCAGATGATCTAGCAAACGTACAGTTAAATAGGTAAAGTTAGAACTCTTGGTAATTTTGTCATGTACCATGTCACCATCAAATTAACCCTTTTGTTCAAGTGAATTGGCTAGTAGCATTTCAACATGCATTATTACCCCATGCATGTAGGGCAAAGCGGGTAAAGCGATTGTTTTGGTCTGTCTGTCAGTCAGTCAGAAGTTTTGACATTTGCCACTCACACGGTCGACCTAGAACACTATACAACCACATTCCTGTGAAAATAATGGTAGAGTGACATTTGGTACTGTCTGTGGACCTGGATTCAATCGTCATGGATGGTTTGCCAAGAAATTCCTATCTTTAGTGGCATTTCCTGAGCTCCATCATTTTGTTTGTGTACTTTAAAGATACGGACCGGTGAGCTGAGGCTAAGTACTGTAGGATGGCTGTGGACAGCTGGCAGCAATGAAGACCCTAAAAGCGTTCCTAGGCATTTGTTGGGTAGTTAATCCTTTCGCTGAAACGTTCTTTGCTTATCTCCTAGTATTTTTCTTGCTTGTTTGAGTCAAATCTTCCTCTTCCCTTCCTTGTACTTGACTTACATACTTTATTTAGAAGCAGCGGTCGCAGATGCAAGTGGTTCACCTTCGTTCCGTTCAGAACTGGCCATGCATACAATCATAGCCCAGAGCATTCCCAATGACAGTCTTAATCACCAGCCACCTGTGTGTGTGTGTGTGTGTGTGTGTGTGCGCGCGCGTGCGTGCATGCGTGCGCGTGTTGTGTGTGTGTGTGTGTGTGTGTGTGTGTGTGTGTGTGTTCATGTGTGGCTTTGTGTGATTGGATATGTGTGTTGGCAGAGAGAGAACTGGAGAGAGAATATGTATACAGCGGCATGTGATTGTAATACAACTGCCATGGGTCCATGTTGCACTGTTATGTGTGCCCAGTACCATGGCCTGTGTGTATCTGTACTCGGTGTGTGTGTGGAGGGAGGTGTATACTTGGGTATGCTTGGTGTAAGGAACATCAAAATGGACTGACTTGGGTATGAACATGTGTATATGGCCAGTTCTGAACAGAGGGGAGGTGAGACTTTTGATCATTGAACAACTGCTTCTTATCTGTTACAGATTGTTCTGACTACACATGTACGTATGTGTGCATGTGGACATGTGAGAATTGACATACACATTGCACCATCACACACAACCACTCCACTATCCACAATACATGATAGAGATGGATACATACACTCATGTGTTTTTACACATTACACATTCATAGCAGTTCATCAGTCCAATGCATGCACACTAGCGTGTGGGGTATGTGTACTATGTGCACTTTAGCTTTCTGATGCACATGTACTGTATCAACACTCTATACTGCACATTCACGGATACATACATACGTATGGGCAGGCCTTGAGAGTATGCATTTCACTTTTACCAAAATTCATGAAGGACTTTCTCACAAAAGTGCAGTCGATATTAATGTAATGTAGCCTCTCTGTCATGTGCACTAGTGCTGCTACTCCATACATGCTGTTCATGGGCACTGTGACCTGGGTGCCCTTTAATGAGGTGACACATCTTCTGTTGACATTGCAGTCATCCTGTGTGTGAATACCCATACAATATGTACACACCACTGACCGTTATTATATACATATGAATGGTGTCATACGTACATACCTGATATGCCACACTTTTACTGTGTTAGATTATGTTTCCGTCAGTATTTGATGACAGTGTCATTGTGTCTACTGTACAGGGGCTGGAGTTACGTATTCTGTATGCAGCAGAAGCAGGAGATATCCCCAGACTGCAAGAATTGTTGGGACAGGGTTGTCCTATAGATGCACAGGACGAAGTGAGTCACATTAGTGTAGTGTCATTTCAGCTTTGATCTATAGCAGACGTGGCATGCTTCCTTGTACCTGTAATACATTGTCCTTCTCCTAATGTGCTCTGATGCTCCCCACTCTGCATGCTATACTAGTACATAGCCACTGTTACAGTAGACTGTGTGTCCTTTATGAGGCATGAGGTGACACATCCATCATGTACATTAATAGTGTGTGTCCACTCCTGTAGCAGTCATGTCTTCAGTTGTTTGCCATTCCTTTATGTAGGAGGGAAGCAATGCTCTGCACTTTGCTGCACTAGGTGGTCATGTTGACACACTTCGTTACCTTGCACCAAAGATGGAGGCTTTTCTTCAGAGCACTGACGAGGGTGGACGCTCTGTACTGCACTGTGCAGCTCAGAGTGGCAACGTTGAATTTGCCAAGGTTCTTTTTGATGAATACAGTGGGGACACCACTGCACGTGACAATGTGAGTGTATGTGTTTTACTGCAAGGTGTCTTGCAATGTGCATTGGGACCCATAGTGGGTGGTGTGTTGTGTGATGAGAGTGCATGCATGTGACTAAGTGTTGTAGGCTGTGAAGTGGGTTTGAATTGAGTGGGCTTCCCTGGATCAGATAATGAAACAGCATGTTGACGTCATGTGTGCTGAGTCCAGTATGTACCGTAATGTGTTGCAGGCACCTCAAAGCCACATTATGTGTGATGACCAGTGGTGTATGCTCTCCTTACATTCCCTTCCACTCTTGTTGTTGTCTCTGCTGTGTTCCTGCAGTGGGGCAGGACACCTCTGTTGACAGCAGCATACTGTGGTCGCAATGCCTTTATTGATGTTCTAGTGGAAAAGTACCACATCTCGCTGCAGGATGTAGACAATGTAAGTGACAATTGATCCCAAGTGTTATTGACCAAGGTGTGAGGCTGAGGTCTCACAGGGTGGCTTAGTCTAACCACAACCCCTACTGCTCATTAGTTCATGTGGCGAAGAGAGGGTACTAATGAGAACTAGGGGTTAGATGATAGAGAATGGAAGAGTTCCCCAACTGTCACTGTTGTGCCTCACTTACACTGTATTGACATCTATAACTGGTAGTACAGTGGACCTGTACAATAGTGGTCGCTGTATAATACAGCCACCTGTCTATAGCAGCCAGCCATCTGTAATCCAAATAGTGTCAACATAAGCCTTCATTGATCTCTACAATTCATGATCAGCCACATGTCTCGTTTGTTCCCTTGGCACATGTTTACTTCACTGACTTCTGTTCTGTAAGGCACATGTCCATCCTATGCCAGTCCTGCATGTGTTCAAATACTATGCATTTTATGTAGAATGGACGGAATGCTCTGCACATAGCTGCAATGAGAGGGCATGGCTATACTATTCACCACTTAGCAACAAAGATGTCATCTCACATTGAGTGTGTGTGTGTGTGTGTGTGTGTGTGTGTGTGTGTGTGTGTGTGTGTGTGTGTGTGTGTGTGTGTGTGTGTGTGTGTGTGTGTGTGTGTGTGTGTGTGTGTGTGTGTGTGTGTGTGTGTGTGTGTGTGTGTGTGTGTGTGTGTGTGTGTGTGTGTGTGTGTGTGTGTGTGTGTGTGTGTGTGTGTGTGTGTGTGTGTGTGTGTGTGTGTGTGTGTGTGTGTGTGTGTGTGTGTGTGTGTGTGTGTGTGTGTGTGCGCATGTGGGTTATGGCACTATGTACACAATGGGGCGTGTTCGTGGCCGATTTTTTACCGCCGTATAATTGCTTATATCTCCTGCAAGCTTTGTTCAATCGACGTCAGGCGAGTACCAGAAGAAAGAACAACGTCTGCTCTTTACGTCTACGCATGATATGTGCTGATGGCGCCTTGCCTCATTGAGCAATGTCGCCGCTAACGAAGCCATCAAATTAGCGGGAAATATCTTTCTGGCTATCGGAGGAACGTCTAAACGGAACAAAACGAACATAATACTGTTCATACACATGCGATCTAACTTTTGCATGTATGCATTGTTGGTAAACTAATCCTATCCAAAGTTACAGCAAGAAAACTAACTTTCGTTTCTCTTTGGCCAACTTTTGCGCCTTGTAACTCCTCACAGGAAGCGAGCACGAACAATGCATGCATGGAAAAGTTAGATAATTTCCTTAGCATGCGAAACGAGCCATCAACGTGCCTCTACCTAGCAATACCAATAGCCAGAAAGATATTTTCGCGAACAACCGTAACAGCCCGCCTTCAGGGGCCATGTCTCGTGACGTCCTTGTGATATTTTCAAAAAATGGCTGACGGCATTATAGCACATTGCGCAGTTAGGCAGTTTCGCTCGAACGATTAGATCAAATCTGTTTGGTAAGGCTTGTTTTCGTCCTTAGGTACATACCTAGCTGCCAGATACGACGTTCTAGGACGATTTCTTTCCTAAAATAATCGCAGATCATGGGCACATCACATGACATTGCGTAAATAGCCATGGTAACAGAGGAATTCACACCTTTATGTTATGATTTGCCTTATGTAAACAAAAACTGCCATAACCTACAAGCGTGTGTGTGTGTGTGTGTGTGTGTGCGCGCATGTGTGCGTGTGCGTGAATGTGTGTGTGTGTGTGTGTGTGTGTGTGTGTGTGTGCGTGTGCATGTCTGTGTGTCTAATATATAGTTTGTTTTGTGAAGGTCAAAGGTTATGTTATGAATATGTGAAAGTGCAAGTAGGTCACATTAATGGCTGTTTGGCAAGACACCTGTCAATGCATTCTCTGTTCCTAGCCAGTGATCAGTTTTTCACTTATATCATGTGCCATGTGATTATGATAGCATTCCCCCACTCCACCTTGCCCTGTTATCTCCTGCTTTGTATCCTGCAGCAGAGTGCCACCACTGAAGGAGCAGGAGAGACTCCCCTCCTTCTATCCCTAGAGGGAGACCATTTGAATGTCGCAAAACTGTTGCTTGAAAAGGGTGAGTGTGCTTCCATTCAATGGGTATGGCATTAATGTGGCCACACTGTATGACCTTACCCCCACATGACCACGTTACCATTTACCAACTGGTATATGTTCCATGGCTTGGCTATTACTTGAAATCCTTTGATAACCTGAGCCAGCAACTGACAACGCAAATTTGAAACCCAGGTCATTTACATGCATAACTGTACGTCCTTAATTATTACAGTTGTCATATAGTCTTTGAGAGAATGAAAACTTACTGAAGTGTGACTAATTAATGTGCCACAGAGCATGAGTGTTTCTTGGTTGATGTGGTTTAGTGTACCAATCTCTAATACACCTGTGTGTATGTGTGCTGTGAACTTCAGAAATGTGATTTTACTCTAGTTAGAGAAGACTGGGTTAACTGCAATGTCATTAGGAGAGTCAGTAGAATGGTCACACTCTACAGTTGTCCTTACATCCAATGCTCAATAGCATGCAGCTGACAAGTGATAGGTAACAGTTGACACCTGCCACCCGTCACCTCAGAAGGTCTACACCTAAGAGCTGGCTGAACCCTTGCACATTCCAGTGTTGTTGTTGGAATGTTGTCAGTTAACAGTGAAGTGTTACTCCTCTTGGACTTCTACAGGTGCACTTGCTGATGACACAGTACATACAGCTGTTAATGAAGGTGACATTGACACTGCAAAGAGGCTGCTGAGGAGAGTACCTGAGTCTGGTAAGCATTGATTTGGTTTATGTTTTATGTGATTCATTGCCATACAGTTAATTACATGCACTGTGTACTCAGTATGCACATGTGTTTGACTAATCATGGCTCCTTTTGTTTGATGGATGCAATGACCAACACTTGGAAGGGTGCAAGAAATCAGTTTTCCGTGTACACATATTTCCAATCACCTGCTAACAGCTGTATCCTACCACAGTACCCTGCATGTTGTTATAGCTGCTTGTCTCATGTAGCTATGCATACTGATTAATGATTTGTCTAAATTGTGTGCCCCTTCTTGTTCATTACAGCACCTCAGAAACCACCCTCATGGCTACCTGACTATGAGGAGGCAGTGGAGAAGCAGGGATCTGTAGATGTAGCTATCAACCGTAACATTATAATGGGCCCACCTGCCACAGGCAAATCCTGCTTGAAGCACCTCTTGATGCACAACAAGCCGAAAGAAGTTAAGGTCAGCACACCTGTCATGGCAAAGCCAGAAGTTGTCTCCATTTTGGCAGAGAGGTTTGCAGTTGAAGGAACCTCAGTCTGGCTGCCGCTCTCTGATGAGAAGATGGCCTGCTCTATCAGGTCATCCTGCCTCAGCCGCCAGTACCATGTCACTGTAGCAATACCGAAGGCTCTTCCAGAAGACCGCCGTGCCAAGCCTAAACCACCAATGATGAAAGTCGATGGATCTGATGTTACCAGTGATATTCTCTCTCGTATATCTCGCAAAAAAGTCAGTCCCAAAGCAGGAGATCTGCCCCATTCCATACTTTCTTCTATTCCAACCACCCAATCTGCATTCCTTGAAGCCCACTCAAGCCTCGTGTGTGACCTCAATGCAGGTCGAGAGGAAGAATTGCGACTGAATGGTGCCAGGTTCGTCCACTTGCTTGACACCGGTGGTCAGCCATGCTTTCAAGATGTCCTCCCCTTGTTGTTGGACATCTCATGCACTTACGTGCACGTCTTCAACGCAGCCCTGGACCTTGATCAGCCAGTACCTATCACGTACCGACCAAATGCATCCACGGAGGTGACAGCAATGGCGAGTTTGGAGACAGTTTGGGGAATGACACTGCGATCTCTTTCCAGCGTCCAGACCTTGGCATACAAGGTATCCAGCAATGCGGGTGTACTACCGATGAATATCCGATTTCCCACATCCCGCACAGTTCTAGTCGGCACATTCAAAGACCAGTTAATGAAGATGGGCATTACTGCCACAGCAGCAGCTGCTAAGATTTCCCAGCGTATTGAGCTGCTTGAGAAAAAGCCATATTATTCCCACATTGTCCCCAATTCCAATGGTCAGCTATTCTTTCTTGTGAATAATATGCTGCAAGGTGAAGCCTCACAGCGCACTCAAGAAGATCAGGCCAGCATCGATGATCTTCGTGTGGTCCTCTCCCATTCCGATGGTGCCCTGAAAACCAAGATACCCATAGGATGGTTTCACTTTGAGATGGTGACCCGAAAGGTTCCTCAGAAGTTCTTCCCATTTGATGAGCTATTGGAGCATGCCCGTGAGTTAAAGTGTGTCAGTTCCAATGACCCAAGTCACAAATTACATAGCCTTCTGCAGCTGTTTCACTCCCTTGGAGTCTTCACTTTCGTTGATCACTCTGACGTCTCTGACACGGTCTGCACAGATAACAGCGTGTTCCTACAGGAAGTGTCAAAGCTCCTTGCAATACAATTCATTGAGATTCCAAAGTGTATGGCGGCCAAAACATTTAAGAAGACAGGCATCCTTACCTTGGATGAAGGCCTTTTCAATGAGCTGGGCATCCTCAAGGAGGTGGACCGAGTGTGGCTACTACGCTGCCTGTGCCACCTTGGTGTAATAGCCAGCTTATCACTGCCTGGTGCTTCTGCAGTTGATTATTTTATGCCAGCAGCTCTTCCTTCAGAGATTTCACAAGAATCTGCACCAGGCAGCGTGGCTCCACTGCTAGTGGCTTTCAGATTTGAAAAGAATGCCTTTGTCTCGACCGAGGATCTTCCACGAGGCATCTTCACTCGCCTAGCAGTGGAGCTAGCCAAGAAGGAAGATTGGCAGGTGATTCCAGAGAAGAGCACTCGTTTGGCCATACAGTTTCAATGGGAGGAACTGAACATTTACATAGCAGAATCTCCCGGATACATCACTATCGTCCCTAGTGTCCCTTCCATTCATTCAAGATGTACTGCAGCTGAACTGCATGATTGCTGCAGTGTCATTCGGTCTGCTTTTGAAGCAGCAATCCAAGCATCCACCCAAGCCGTATTAGGTTCTAAGTTCAGTGATAAAGCATCTACCATTTATGGCTTTGTGTGTCCCTGTGGACCCCCCACCCACCTGGCTACCCCACGTGGGCATACCATTGTCTGTAGTTTGTCATCAAAACGCCACGAGTACTTGAAAGGTCATCAGGTGTGGTTCCATCCTGTTGAAGGAGTAGAGGTGAGTGCTGCTCATATCAGTGATCCAAACACTAGCTCCAAACCACTCACCCATGACTTGTCTGGCACTTAAGTTGTTGCTGCAAGCATTTAGACTAAGTGCAGTTGTGCTTTTGATGGACTATGCAATTCCATTATATGGAGCTCTGTCGTTGTCTCTTTCCTTCACCCTCTAGCTCCAACCGCACCCCTCTGATCCAGAGATACTCCAGCTGGTGGACACCACTTCACAAGGAGGAGGTGAGCACGTTTACGGTACTCAGTTGTATAACACGCATCTTAAAGTATTACTGTACTATGCTGGTTGTAATAATAATTATTTCTGCCACGTATGGGACAACAAAGTATACAACTAGTTGTGGTTATATGGCATATTGCTTTCCTGCACTGAGAATGTGCAGGCTGTTAACCTCATTTCACAGTCTCAGTGTTTGGTGCAACCAGGAGCCAAACAGCTCAGGAGGTGTTCTTTACTTACCTGCTGTCAGCTCTACCTTGCTTCCAAACCCTCATATGGAGTCCCCAGCATTGTACCTGTCATTGTATGCAGTTATGTACTTTTTGCATATCCTTAGCCCATTTCTCGTTGCACTGTGTATTTTGCAGTTTCAGAGAGGCATAGCAGCTCCTCTCCTCCCAGTGGCCCTCGACAAATCAGTGCTCAGGTTGAGAAAGTTGGAGCTAGCTCAACTGGTAAGGAACCTCACTGGGCGGCCTTGCTGCTGTGCGCGCGCGCGTGTGTGTGTGTGTGTGTGTGTGTGTGTGTGTGTGTGTGTGTGTGTGTGTGTGTGTGTGTGTGTGTGTGTGTGTGTGTGTGTGTGTGTGTGTGTGTGTGTGTGTGAAGTACACATGTACACATCCTGCCATCAGTAGCATTGCTCAGCAATTGTGCTACATACCAAATAATCTGACATGTGATCAGGGATGGAACTGAGCATGATGTCAAACTTTGTCACAGTCTCATGCAATGTCTGATGTGACCACTAGCCAGACAGCTAGGGAGTTGTTCTTTACTTACCTACTGACAGCTCTACCTTGCTTCTAAACCCTTATCAGGAGCGTGTAATGAGACCCCTCCATTTTTCTCATTATGCACTCCTGCCCTTATATAGCGCTAGGTATTTCACAGTCCCCAACACTGTACCTGTCAAGTGTAGTTAGGTATTTGTGGATATCTTTAAAGCATTCCTCAATGTACTATCTTTTTTGCAGTTTCAGAGAGGCATAGCAGCTCCTCTCCTCCCAGTGGCCCTCAACAAATCAGTGCTCAGGTTGAGAAAGTTGGAGCTAGCTCACCTGGTAAGGAACCCAAGGGGTAGCCGGTGAACAAGTGTTTCCCTAGTATAGAAGATGACAGCCATGCACCTCAGCTGTGACAGTAATTACCTGATAAGGACTGTGTCAAGTGCACTCTCACAATACATTATACTGTACATGGTTTGTATAGAAACATAGTGTTAGCACTGTGGGGACCCAATGTGTTACTTTTGATATTCTATAGTATGCATGCCTTGTTCACATTGCTGCCATGCTGCACACTGCACATATGGCAGTGAGGACACTATGTTCGTTCAAGGAACTCTTCCTTCCTTCCTCTTTACATTATACAGCCACACCATTTTCAGTATCAGAGTTACTAACACACACAGGCACACAATGTATATATGCATACTCTTTTTATAATAGTTTGGCACCTTTTATTCATACTGTGGTTCTTCATTTGTGTACCACTTCACAGATTCAGAAACTCAAAGCAGCCCCAATTTTCCCAGTGGACCTGCCCCAATTGAAGTGGGAGCTAACTTAACTGGTACGAGCACCCTTTATTGTGTGGGGTGGTGTGTGCGTGTGTGTGTGTGTGTGTGTGTGTGTGTGTGTGTGTGTGTGCGTGTGTGTGTGCGTGAGTGCATGCGTGTGCTTAGATGTGGCAGTGGCTACATACCAAATGCAGACTGTACAACAGCACTCATCTTCTCTACGTTACACATTTAGAAGAAGAGGTTCATTGCTACGTTGTTCAATGTAGGCAAACAGTTCGTGAGCAATGACGTAGCAGATTTACGAACTATTCACCTGCGTTATACATGGCTTAGATCCATGGCACATTCCCCATGCAATGCTACACACTGTGGCTATGTGAGCACTGTATTGATTAATACTAATGGTAGGATGTGTACAATATGGCATTACATGGACTACAACTAACATTCAGCTCTTAACCTTTTCAACACACACCAAGTCATCCTGCATGCTCGGAGCCAGTGGAAGGGTATAGTTGTGCAATGAACACGAGATTAGAAGTTTGTGTATGATTAAAAATTGTTCTGTTTCTGTGCAGCTGAACAAGTTCTTACCCAGTATCGTGAACAGTTCATTAAAGTTATGGACACAAATGAAGTGATGTATGAACTGAAACATGCAAATATCATTTCAGATGGTGATCTGACAATGATCACAAGGACTCCCGGTGCTAAGCAGCAAAATGAGTTCCTCCATGACCATCTGCTTCGAACATGTGATGAAGAAGCTTTGCTAGAAGTTTGTGAAATGCTCATTAACGTGCAGGCCAACAGAAAGATGAATTCATTAGGAAGAGATATGAAGTGTCTGCTTGAGAAAGGTAACACATCATGCACATGTGTGTGAGTGTGTATGTACATGCAACCATACACATGTCACAATGTGTGCATGCACTGTGTGTGTTTGCTTATACTTACATGTATGTTAGTGCTGCTGGCTTAGCTATATATGTGTGTGCATACATGTGTGCGTGCGTGCGTGCGTGCATGTATCACAGTGTGTGTGTGTGGCATGCAACTTGCTCCATGGGTCACATGTACAACATAGTTGCAACCTTCTGTGTTCACCCACCACCTTTCCACCCATGTACACACTACACAAGTACACACACACACACACACACACACACACACACACACACACACACACACACGCACACACACACACACACCACACACACACACACACACACACGCACACGCACACGCACACACACACACACACACACACACACACACACACACACACACACACACACACACTCACACACACACACACTACACACAGTTCATTGCATGTGCACATGTCTCTTTATTTTCTGTTATTCCTTATCTATTTGTTTTTGTATGTGTTTAAATTAGTAGACTATAGCTCTGTATTCATTTTCTATTCCACTGACTGCATGTAGTGTGCGTACTTTTACATTTCATTTTTCCATTTCATAATTTGGAGCGGGAATGAGGATGGAACTTGCATTTTGGCGCTCCTAAAATGGGGAAGATGGCACATATAAGGGAGGATCCAATATAACATCATCACAACATCCTATTATAATACTATACGATACTATACTATATACTACACTATACTGTAAATTTACTGTAATATATACTGTACCGTGCCATCTCCCTAAAATGGCCGATGCAAGGGTGCGCCGACCTTGTTCGAATTCGTCGTGCACCGACGAGGAAGGGCTGCGACTCGTTCGCTTCTTAGTAAGTAGTCTTGATACAATTGGACAACTATAAGGAACCATCTTATAAGGCTGTCTTATAATTATGTTTAATGGAAGTATCAGTGAAGGGACGCGGGTCAACTGACTCGTAGCAGCTGAGGTTGAGCAGCCACGTGCACCAGCCCCGGCCCCTTTCCGCCGCCCTTGTCTGTAGCTACTGGGCATAGTTTATGTAGTGGGGAGAATGACTATATGAATGTTCTCACTGATAAAAAAGAATGACTATTATGCCATTGTGTTGTTTGTGTTCTTCTTGCATATGTGCAGTCCTGAATACTCTACGCATGGCGAATAATGTCCTTACTAGCAAAGAGTGCAGAAGGGTTTGGCTGAGAGGAGACCTCTGGAGTGACTGGCTTGTTCGTACTGTTGTACTGAAGCCACCTGGCATGATACAGCAAGCACTGGACCTGTTGGAGGAACATCAAGGAGAGTGGTGGTATGGCAGTATAGCCACTCCTATCAGAGGTGTGTTCTGGTGTGGGGTCAGTGAAGGGAACAGACCAGCCTCACCCGAGGGTGTTTGGCATTTGTGTGTAGGTGTGACTGGTCCCTTCTTGTCCCTTCATCCCTGTTCCGTATGCACACTTTGTAGATTGTCAGTTTGCCTTCAACACCAAGCGCTGTACCCTACCTACACCTGTTCCTCCTACTTATATGGGCTCTATTGAGCTACAGTATAGGGTTGATGTCCATTCGAGCACCAACCCTATACCTTAGCTCAATAGAGCCTGTAAACGTGCAAATGCCAATTATGTATCTACTTAAAATATGCCACCAAACCAAGCTCAAACACACTGGCTAACACATTGGTACTGCACTCCAAATGTATACAGAGTTACGTATGTTGTCTCCCGGCCAGAGCATGGCAGATGTAGAATGAACTGATTGTTGAGATAGAATGGTTCCTTATTCTCTTGTGTGTGCAGTCCTGAAGATTCTTCATTCAGAGAAGCACTTCATCGCTGAAGAGGAGTGCAGAAGAGTTGGAGAGACAGGGCGCTGGCGGTTTGACGAGCTAGCACTGATTGTAGCTATGAAGGCACCTGGTGTAGTGCAGCAGGCGCTAGATGCATTGGAGGGGTACACGAAGGAGGTGTGGTACATCAGGGCTGCTCAGCCAATCAAAGGTTCGCTCAAGTACTCTTGTATCTCTGACGTGGTTAGGATGGGTGAGGGTCTATTGTGTCTTCATGCACTGCTACAGTCATTGTCGTTGATGAACATACATTGTTCTAGGTGTAGCATGGACCCAACATCTCTTCCACCCCTATGGCTAGATTAGTCCAGTTTTCGAGGAAAGGGCCGGTTCCAGAATTTAGGATTGGCTGCCAAGTGCAAAAGTGGAGGGTGTGTGTTAGAAGTTCTGCTTTGACAACATGACTTATTATAGTGTCATTAGCACACAAGCACAAACAGTGTCCTCTCATGTTCCACTATGCTTTAGCACACCTTGTCTTGAGTGTCAGTATGCCTCAGCACTAAACTCATCAATCTTCACTTGTGTGTTTCCAGCACACACTCTTAACCTTTGGCACTAGCAACATGTAGCGATGTTGTGTGTTGGTTGTGAGTGTAGTCCGCATCAACTGCTATCCCACACAGCGGTGGCAGAGCTATGCCAAGAGGAGTTGGTGACTGAGGAGGAATTGCAGAGGACGATTGGAGGAGAAGGATACCTGTCTGACAGAGTTATCCCTATTCAGTGCACCAAACCATCAGAAGTGGCATCTAGAGCAATTGATATACTGCACAAGTGTGGTACCTTGCGGCAGCAAGGAAGTTAAGAGGTTGGTGATGTTGTACAGTGTGAAAGCAGTCACAAACACTTGGTGTAACAGCTGAGCCAGTCGGCTCTGCTAGTTATGTATTTGTCTTTGTGGCTTTGTCACACTTAGAGGTCCCCCCTGATATCAAACACTTGCAGTATCCTCTGTTCCTGTTGCTGGTATAGGGAGACCCCTCCACACAACGTCAGTACTACTTTGAGCAACACAAGCTTAAGGCTTCTGTGCTACGATAGCTCAAACTGCAGTTAAAGTAGCAGTAGTAGTATTCCTGTTTGAGTGTGCTTGTTTGCGATATATATCACTACCAGAAGGCTGCAAAGAGTGTGTGTTAACTGCAGTCACCATTTGTACCCTACTCTGATTCCTGTGTCCATCTTGTTCCTATATCATCCTGACACCACTGTGTGCTCTCTTTTTAGTTCTACACAACTTCTAGCTAGAAGCTTATTTGGTTACCATAGCAGCCATTGTCATGGCAACAGTCAAGGTTCACACTCAATGTCACATTTGAATACCGTTACTCTGTCTTCCTTCTAATGTTGTCCAACAACATATGCTGTGGGTGTACAAATTTTTGTAGGACTTGCTTTTTGCAATTTCTCCTTGCTGGAGGATTTTTGTGAAGCCCTTGCACCCAGTAGGGTATTTCACATTTTATTTCCACTAACTCATGAAATTCATAAAATAGCGTCCCATGTAATTTTGTACATGCATACGGTACATATGTACGTATTATGTGTGTGCCTTTTGTAAACTTGACTGCATGCCTGTTGCACAATCAACACCTCCTCACTACAGTGGAGTGATGCTGGACAAGAGTGCTGTCAGTTCACTAATCCTATTCACACCTTGCAGTGCTGAACAAGTTCTTTACTGGACAATTTCTAACAGAAGAAGAGTGCTCTGAGGTTGCTAGGCTGAAGCGATTCCAGTGGGAGCCACATCTTGCTCAAGCCATTTTAACCAAACCGGCAAAGGTAGTGCTGGAAGCCAGTCACGTGCTAAAAAAACATGGCTGCCTGGTGAAGGAGGAGCTGAAGAGTGAGTTGTCTCTGCCATATGTTTTATTCAAGGGTGCATGATACTTCACACTCACCCCCACACAGATGTATGTACATGGATGCAAGAACACACACACACACACACACACACACACACACACACACACACACACACACACACACACACACACACAGGCACACCTCTCCTTGTGATACTGTTCTGTTTCCTCTGTTAGACATCTGATGAGTCTCCACCTGCTCCAGTGCGTGGCCCAAACTGCAGGACAGAAGAGGATGAGGCAGAGGATGAGGAAGGCGATGAGGAAGCAGAGGGGGCAGTGGACGGGGCTGGGGGAAAGGAGCCCCAGATGTCACTAGCAGATCTAATGCCCAAAGTGGACATCAGGTGAGCGTGGAACAACAGCAGTGAATGTATGTAATAACTACACACACATGTATGTAATATCAATGTACATATGTATGTACATGTTACTGTATGAAAATGTTTAGGAAGTGATCCACACGTATACTGTACAGCATGTACTGTATGCATGTGTGTACAGTATGTACAAATTCAATACACTGTGCATAGTATCAGGCTTGTATACCAACTCCCATCCTGCACAGGGTAGTTATAACATGAAACCTCCACTTTGGGTGAAAGGTGTAGATAACCACCAAATTTTGATCGTTAGCACATTTTGAGGAAGAAGTATGTGATGTCATCAGTGACATCACCGGTGATGTCATATGATGTCATCATGTACATACACCAACCTCACACAATCACTGAAGCAGCAGGGCTACTCACATTCACATTTTGCAGTAGCAGTATTACAGGAAAGGAAGAAGGATGAGAAGAAGACTAGCACTCAGTTAGAGTGCTTATACACAGACCAGCACTCCACTAGAGTGCTTTCGCAACAGGCAAGCACTTGGCTACAGTGCTCACACAACAGTCTTTGCCTAATGAAGTTATATTCTCTGCATTCCAGTTTTTATCTACAGCAATTATCGAGTTGGTACTAAGTACGCATGGAGCGAGACAGCGTGTGGAATGAGAAAACGTTTGTAGAGTGAAGGAGCGCGTCGAATGAGACTGTGTGTTGAGTTACGTACGAAGCGCGTAGAGTGAGACAGCGCGTGGAGAGAGGCCGCGCGTAGTCAGGCGTATTCGTTAGGCAGCGCGTGGAGTGAGATAGCGCGTGGAGAGAGGCCATGCGCAGACTGAGGCTGCGTGTGGAGTTGGGCAGCGCGTGGAGTGAGACAGAGCGTGGATTGAGGCTGTGCGATGAGTTAGGGAGCGTGTAGTGCGGCACACATGGATGCACCCCAACGTACCTTCACTAAATCATACTCTTCCAGTTCTGTGGGCCTGACAACAATAACAGATACTGTCCTCGATCTGCTGCACTTCGGTTGACGAGCCGCGTCCTGACATCCCTTTAACACATTGCTATTCGATAACTAATAGTGACGTTTGTTGACGTCATCACAATGGCCGGCTTGTTTCATGTTATAACTACCCTGTGTGCATGCTCTTGTATACATATGTACAGTGTGTAGAGGAGCTCAATATATTACATGTGTACAGTTTCCAGCATCAATGTGTACTACGTTAACTGTTCTCCATCCCTTTCCCTCCCTTCTACTTCTCTCCCCTTCCCCTCCACTCCCCTTCCCCTCCCCCTCCCCTACCCCTCCCCTCCCCTCTCCCTTCCCCTCCCTTCCCCCTACCCTCCCCCCTCTGCTTCCCCTCCCCTCCTCCCCTCCCTCTCCCCTCCCCCTCCCCTTCCCCTTCCCTTTCTCTCCCCTTCCCTTCACCCCCCTCCTCTCTTGCCACTTCCCTTCCCTCCCCTCCCCTCCCCCTCCCCTTTCCCTTCCCTTCCCTTCACTCCCCTCCTCTCTTGCCACTTCCCTTCCCTTCCCTTCACTCCCCTCCTCTCTTGCCACTTCCCTTCCCTTCCCTTCACTCCCCTCCTCTCTTGCCACTTCCCTTCCCCACCCCTCCGCCTCCCCTCCCCCCCAGCCCCCAGATCACTTCCTCTCCTGTGAGTGACCTCAGTTACAAAAACTGGAAGATGAGGGGTGAGGCACTGCAGAAGGTGACAGAGATTCCCGCTGCTGCTAAGTTCATTGAGCCATCCTTGGGAGACCTCCCTGGAGCTCTCAAAGGGAGACTGGGGGACTCCAACAAGAACCTGGTGAGGCCCAGTGGACTGAGAGTGTAGTTGTAGCTGAGGCTGAGGGATGACTGGACTGGACTGCATGCTGTTGAGATTGTATTTGTTGTTTATGTCAGAGCAAATGTACAATGTGTACCTGTACACTTATGTATGTACATGTGTGAGGATGGATGGAGTGTCCAGCAGCCAACCCTGGGTCCCTTCTATAGTACAGGCTACTGAGTTGGTTGAATGGTAGGGGATAACTTCGTGAGATACACTTACATTTATACAATGTTGTAAGCTCTATTCCCCTCCCTCCCCCTCCCCCCAGGTCACCACCACCCTCAACATTACAGCCACCCTTACAAATGCCATGGGCTCAAGTTGGGACTGATATGCTAGGACACTTCTTCCTTAAGTGTTTGGGACACTGGCAGATGCAAAGGTGTGAGCATGCACACACACTCACACACACAAACACACACACACACACACACACACACACACACACACACACACACACACACACACACACACACACACACACTTGTGAGCTGTACTGTACACACTGTGCACAGACATGGTGTACACATTCCTACATAGTGACGTACACATTATGTATTGTCATTTTGTGCATACAGTACATTCATGCTGTGTCCTGACACCCTATCCCTTTCAACCTTTTCTCCCTTCACTCCATCCCATCCTCCTCCCACTCTCCCTTCACTCCATCTCATCCTCCTCCCGCTGTCCCTTCACTCCATCCCATCCTCCTCCCGCTGTCCCTTTACTCCATCCCATCCTCCTCCCGCTGTCCCTTTACTCCATCCATCCTCCTCCCACTGTCCCTTCACTCCATCTCATCCTCCTCCCGCTGTCCCTCCACTCCATCCCATCCTCCTCCCGCTGTCCCTTCACTCCATCCCATCCTCCTCCCGCTGTCCCTTCACTCCATCCCATCCTCCTCCCGCTGTCCCTTTACTCCATCCATCCTCCTCCTGCTGTCCCTTCATTCCATCCCACCCTCCTCCCGCTGTCCCTTCACTCCATTCCATCCTCCTCCCACCGTCCCTTCACTCCATCCCACCCTCCTCCCGCTGTCCCTTCACTCCATCCCATCCTCCTCCCGCTGTCCCTTCACTCCATCCCATCCTCCTCCCGCTGTCCCTTCACTCCATCCCATCCTCCTCCCGCTGTACCTTCACTCCATCCCATCCTCCTCCCGCTGTCCCTTCACTCCATCCCACCCTCCTCCCGCTGTCCCTTCACTCCATCCCATCCTCCTTCCGCTGTCCCTTCACTCCATCCCATCCTCCTCCCGCTATCCCTTCACTCCATCCCATCCTCCTCCCATGCCAGCCTCAAGTGAGAGCTGCTGCAGTCACTGCCCTCAATGCATGGCATGACCAGATCGGGCTCACTCCTCTGGTGGAGGCAGAGATCATCAGCACTGCTCTAGCCACAGAGAACCCCAACCTCAGATCAGAGGTACACATATGTATACTGTGTGCTGTGTGTGTTGTACATTTCTGTGAGGGTGTATGTGAAGATTTCTGTGTATGTAGATACGTATGTACATGTAAGTTAGGATGCTATAAAGACATATTTTTATGCTTTGGCCTCCACTTGCCATCTGTCTAGCTCTCCGTTCCTCCTTTCTCCCAGCTCCTCTAATGGCTGGCAGAGTAGCTCCCCTCAGAGTTCTCCTCCATCATTCCCCCATTGCTATCCTGCCTGGAGGACTGCTCGGGGTGTGTCCCTGGTAGTGAGTGTCATGCTCCCCTCTTGTGCTGCAGTGTGTCAGTGGTAGTGCTCAGTATGGGGCAGAGGCCATTGCATGTGTGGACCTCCTGCTCAAATGGGTGACTCTGAGGTGAGGGGAATGTGCACAGATACACACACACACACACACACACACACACACACACACACACACACACACACACACACACACACACACACACACACACACACACACAGAGAGAGAGAGAGAGAGAGAGACACACACGCACACACACACACACACACACACACACTCACATGCGCACGCACACACACACACACACACACACACACACACACACACACACACACACACACACACACACACACACACACACACACACACACACACTCGCACACACACACACTCACATGCGCACGCACACGCACACACACACACACATGCACTCACATGCGCACGCACACACACATGCGCGCGCACACACACACACACACACACACACACACACACACACACACACACAATCCCCCGATAGAGCTTCCACCCTGCTGAAAAGATTATCTCACTGGTTAACAGTACAATTTCAAAATTATTTCCTATTTTCTTAAGCCTCCTCATTCCTTGTCCCTCCCCCTCCAGCTCCTGAGGGCCATCCTAATGCAGATGAGGATGAACTTCAACACCCAGCTCCAACAGGCTAACTCTCCGGAGAGTCTGAAACAGGTAGGCAGGGCAGGACAGGGAGTGGACTAGCTGTGTTTTGACTTCCGACTATTCCCTAAGCTCCTCTCCACTCCTTTCTCTCCCCCTCTCCAACCTCCTCTCTCTCTTCAGGTGATGTTACTGGGCAAGCGGCTCACAAGCTGCCTCCTCAACACCTTCAGTCAACCGGAGCTAGCAGCTGCTGCCTCTCAAGACACCTTGGTGGAGACAGAGCGTGATGTGATGACCCTCCTCCAGGATGAGAGGATGCTGAGGTTGGAGGATGTGGCTCAACTCAATAGGTCCTTCAACTTTCTCATGTTGAAAGTGATTGAGAACGGTGAAAAGAATGCACTGTGGGTAAGTCCGGCTGTCTGTCAGTCTGTCCATCTGTCAGTTTGTGTGTGTGCATGCCCACGCGCGCTCGCGTGTGCGTGTGTGTGTGTGTGTGTGTGTGTGTTCTTGCATGTTTGTATGGTATCAAGAAAAAAGGAAGTATCGTTAAACTCGTCACAGTGTGTATGTATGCATTCCTCTCCACCCACCCCACACTTCATGTCAGAGTTCGTATTGGGCACACACCTGATGCTTTAAGTGATCTGCTTGCTCTCCTCACGCTTCCTTCTAGTTCCCTTCTACATGTGATGTTGGAGACTCTTGGACAGGACGGCAACCACTCCAAGCTAACTGAAATGGCCATGAAGGTGAGTACCTGATACATGCACTATGGTGTAATGTTCTGAGGAGTATGGCACCTCTCTGATGGAGCAATTGGTCGACAGTTTTGTGTGGATAGTCAACCAATGAGTGTAACACTGGCATCATGGTGTGTAGTAGCTTCAACGGTAGTTGGCTGAAATTTGATGCTTGCATATATGTTCAGAAATCAGTCGAGCAATGGTCAAGTGTATGTAGTTTAACACTTTTCAGCAGTGCCTCTGTGTCAGTGCACTTCCTTGTCCGTCTCCTCTTTCCTCTCTAGTGCCTCTGGAAGCTGACACGTCATCTCTCCCAGATCCTTCCTCAAGTCAACGTTGACCAGCTTCTCCTCAATGTGCACCACTTCTTCACCGGCTACAACGACCGCACCGCAGAGGGGCGGGTCCAAGATGACACACCCTTTCGCACTGTGAAGACCATCCTCTTCCACCTGGTCACCATCATGGGGGACAGCGTGAGTCCTTTGGTGCTCAGCTTGCTTAGAGCACTGGGTGTTTCTAATTGTGTGCAGTGCGTTGGATTAGTGTTCAGCAGCTTCCCAATCTGTACCCTTCTGTGCACATGTGCACACATGCTCACTTGCGTACACACACACACACACACACACGCGCGCACACACACACGTGCACGCGCACACGCACACGCACACACACACACACACACACACAGGTCCTGGACCACCTGACCATGGTGGAGGACAGCCAACAGAGTGCCATGTACAAGTACCTCTGCAAGACCATTGCCAAGAAGAGGCTGAGTGGAGAGGGTGCAGCACCACAGACCAAGACCTCACCTAAAGAGGGGGCCAGAGAGGTAAGAAGACTAGTGAAGATTGTGTGTGTGTGTGTGTGTGTGTGTGTGTGTGTGTGTGTGTGTGTGTGTGTGTGTGTGTGAAGGAGGTGTGTTTGGGTGTGTGTTGTTTTGTGTGTGCTGTGTGCTTGTGTTCATGTGTGTGATCGGTGTGTGTGTGTTATGTTAGCAGTGTGTGTCTAACAAACGACTGTGGACAGCTAGTTTCTGACATCTTGTCTGTCACTTTTGCTTTGTAAGTTTGACTGACCTGCCATCAAAGCATGTGTCTGTGTGTTTGCGTGTATGTACACGTGTCCTTCAGTCTGTGCGAGTGTGTAATTGTATGCTTACGTATACTCTACATCTGTCCCCACCCCCTCCCATTAGGGAGCCTCCCGAGTGCAGCCCAAGCGTCCACCTCAGCTGGTGTTGGTGGACATCCCTGATGAGGTGGCCACACCACTTGCTGACGCACTGGACAAGACGAGGGACTGGTCCCTGGAGACACAGCGAGAGGTGGGGGAGGGAGGGGGAGAAAGGGCAGTAGTCAGGTATGTAGTGTTTGTAGTACAGCAAATTATTCTCTATAGAAAGCTGCTCTGAGAAACACTGTGCATACAAGTAGTTAGAGGTATGTAGGATCCAGTATAACATAACGCAAGGAGCAGTGGTTCCAAGATGATGTGTGGAGTTGTGTTGAGACCATGTGAATATTGTACATGATTGCTCTGAAGAGGTGTATTGGCCACTCCCTCTGCCTCCTCTGCAAAGAGCTTCCAATCATTTTACTCAATCCCCTCCCTCCCCCCTCCAGGGATTCAGGGAGCTGTATGCCTTGACTGAGAAGCACCCCTCCTTTGACTTGGGCATTATGTGTGTATACACCTACTGTGTGGGTGTGTCTGTTAGTATAGTGTCATAGTGCTGTTCACTGACAGCCTCTTCTGGGCCTCTAGTCTTGCTCTGATCTTGTTGTGTATTTTACCTGGTCCAGTATTGTGAGGGAAGGGGGTGGCCCTATCCATGTGTATGCAATGGTATTGGCATTGACTGACACAATGCTTAAGTGTAGCTGTTTACTGTACTCCTTGGAAAAGTGTTTCTGTCAATCTGTGCTCCACTTATTCTCATGTGTACTTGTATTCTGTTCCTTCCCTCCACTTATCTCCCCTCTCATCCCTTCCACATGTACACATACTCACCCTTTATAGTGTGACACACTTCCACCTCCACCTCCTATTGACAGCTGAAATTGTCAGCTGCTATTACACCACTTGACTAAAGAATGAGCCGTTGCTCTTTCCTCTATCACAGATGAACTGAAGGCCAGTATGGAGAAGTACAAGGAGGAGAGGAAGCAGCTTGAAATGAGAGGGATGGTACCGACTCGGTTGAGGGAGGGCAGTGGTGGGAGGGGAGAGTGTGTGTGTGTGTGTGTGCATGTGTGTGTGTGGTGTGTGTGCGTGTGTGCATGCGTGTGTGTGTGTGTGTGTACATGTGTGCATGTGTATGTGCATGCGTGCATGCGTGTGTGGTGTGTGTGTGTGTGTGTGTGTGTGTGTGTGTGTGTGTGTGTGTGTGTGTGTGTGTGTGTGTGTGTGTGTGTGTGTGTGTGTTGTGATGAACAAACACACTAAGACATGGGTCCATGGATCATGTTGCAATTCATTTTACAGAACATCCCTGCTGGAACTGATGCCTCCAAGGACAATCCGAGTGTTGCTCCAGGCAGCAAACCAGCTAAAAAGGAACTGTATTTAAAGTAGCAGCTCCCTGCATGCAATTGCTAAAGTCACAACACTTCTCATCACCCAACCTTCCCTCTCTGTACAAATACTTTCCTCAGGCTCGTAAGCCAGCTGTCCCTGGTAGTGAGAACTCTACCTCTGCTCCCATCCACCCTCTCCCCACCAGCAGCACCTCAGGTGGACAGGAAGGACAGGACATGAGCAAGTTCAACCTGGGGAGTCTCGTGCAGCGACTGAACGAACTCAAAGGAACATCTTAAACACCTTCTCTGTCAGCCCTCACCACTTGCAGTGCACCATGTGTGCACACTTTTGATTATGTAGTAAATTGAACCATATTGTATTGTGTGTCTTGTGTGTATGGTGAGCCTGTCTAGTTTATGAACATGTCACAGACACTTTCTTTACCACTGGTCCTCTTGTAGCTACATTACTGCATGTCTGTGTGGTCACTCTGTGGTGATGTATTTGACTGCCGATTTCTCTAGACAGTGATATGTGTAATTATTGTTAGATTGCTAAAGACATGTTCTAAAAGTAGCTAATTTTACCCAAGATGTCTCATGGGACTAAACATTGTCAAGTAAAGACTTTCAATTCTATAATGAAACAGCTATATAACACAAGCATGATCATACATACACTGGGTGTGCATGCATATAGCCTCTATACAGATCCTCGCTCACTTGCTGCAGCTATTGCATGCATTTGTTGAATTATAATGCTTGAAATTTTCATTTTTATAATAATGCGTGGGAACCCCATTTGTTCATATATACATTGCAAGTGCACAGATGCATTTGTCATTTGAGAAGAAGGTTCTAAATATTAATTGTCTTAATTATAAAGTAACTTTCGATCGATCTTTGCGGATAGTCCAGACTATAGCTACCTCATAATGCATAGAACTGCATGTCGTTTGATCATTAGCTGATATAATGACATTCATTGTCGGCCATCTTTCTGTCTAGCTCTCAAGTACGGGGAACAGTATCTGTTGTCTTTGCACTGACGGGAATACATCGTGTCTCGCTCCAACAGATGGTAAGTGCATGACGTGTACAGAAGGTGTACGCGCTGTGGGTGAGGAGTCGTGCACACACGTTGGTGACACCGGCCTGAGTGATGTAGCTACGTACGAAGTTAAGTTGGGGCATGGGCTTGGAGTTTGTACAGCTCTTCATTGCACGAGCACCCGATAACTCTGTTCTTGAGCAGCTACACCCGAACGTCTTTGAGTAGTTTTGCGCGCGCATTATATCTTGTTCGTTCTCTATCCACGCGCTGTGGTTTCTCTATTCAAAGACTCCTTATTTCCTTGTGTTTGCAGTCCTGAGGACTCTTCATTCAGAGAGGCGTGTCATCACCAGTGAGGAGTGCGGCAGAGTTGGCGCGGCGGGGCGCTGGTGGTTTGACGAGCTAGCTCTTACAACAGCAGTAAAACCGCCTGGTGTGGTACAGCAGACCCTTGATGCGTTGGAGGGCTTCATGAGAGAGGTGCGGTACAACAGGGCTGTTAAGCCTATCAAAGGTTTGCTCTGTTCTACATGTCAACTTGTGTGTAGACTGTGTGAGTGTTGCCTTCAACACCAATCCTCCCTATCTGCACCTGTTCCTCCTACCTTCAGCAGTGACTGTGTACCCCCACACATTGTAGACCTTTGGTATTAGCATAGTGTAAGAATTGTGTCCAGTCTGTGTATCAGTGCTGCTATTCCACACAGTGCTGTACCAGGAGAAGTTGGTGACTCATGACGAAATGAGAGGAGAAGGAGGCTACATCCAACGACAGACAAGTTTGAATACATGAAGATTGTACGGGAGTTTGCTAACTGGTTGGTGATATCTTAAACATTGAACTCAGTATAACAACTAAGCCAGCTGCCGTACTGACATTGACTGAAGTGGTAGTCAACACACTGGTTAAAATGGCATCAACAATGCACTCACATCATGCTATTTGTACTACATGGCAAGAAATGTAAATGTGAACATGAGCCAAATATGACACAAATGTTGCTATGGCAATGGATATGATACATGCACACAATGCCAGAGTACAGTCACTACTTGTCACTGTAACATGTATTAAATACGTACACAGCACACTGCATGAAGCAGTGAGTGGTCAAGTGGTTTCTAAACCTATTCACATCCTGCAGTACTGAATGAGCTCTTCACTAGACACCTCCTAACAGCAGAAGAGTGCTCTGAGGTGGCTAGGAAGTGGAGGTGGGAGTGGGAGGACCATATTGCCCACGTCATGTCAACCAAACCTACAGAGGTAGTGCAAGAAGCCAGTGAAGTGCTGGAGGAACATGGCTGCCTTGTGAAGGACCTGCAGAGTGAGTTTCAAGCACTGCAGTATGATACATTCATGTTCCCATGATGTGCATTTCGTGTGCCCTGCAGTCTGTGTATCAGTGCTGCTACTGTCCCACACAGTGCTGTCAGAATTGTACCAGAAGAAGTTGGTAGCTGAAACCGACTTGGAGATGTTGAAAGGAGAAGGGTGGGACCTGGCTAGCAGAGTTTACAAAGTACTATCTCCAAACCTCCAGAAGTGATGACTAGGACGGCAGATGTGTTATACAAGTTTGGACACAATGAGTCAGCAAATAAGCTGAAAGGTGAGGTGGTCACATTTGTCAATAGTGAACTCAGTGAAACAGCTCCACCTGTCCATTCTACTAGCTGATATGTTATTTATATAGTTCGTGTCCTTGTATTACTGTATAATAATGAAGTTTAGACCTACAGTTGTGAATGTACAGAAGTACATGAAGTTGCATTATTCATTGAGAGCAAGAACAATGGCCGACTTGGAGTTGTATTCTACCGCTATATACCACACAGTGCTGTCAGAGCTGTGCCTAGAGAGGTTGGTGACTGAGGATGAATGGGAGAGGATGAAAAGTAAAGGAGGCTACCTGGCTGACCAACTTGTCCTTATTCAGTTCATCAAACCTTCAGAAGTGGTGGACAAATCTGCTGATCTTCTCGACAAGTTTGGATACAATGAGGAAGGAACGCAGTTGAGAGGTTGGTGGGCAGTCAGAAGGTTCAGTAGTTCTCACGCAGCCAATGTTAATGGGAACACATGTTTGTGAATAGCATTTGAGAAAGAGGCACTTTTGCAGCATAGTCTGAGTGTTGTGAAATTATTGACAGAAGGATTGTTGTACTGTTTCAATACAGGGGTAGGGGTAGGAGGGGTCTTACTTTCTGGTTCCTTTTACATGTGTCCAACTGTTGAGTGTATACTGTGTAGTGGACATGTGTACACAGCACACTGCATGAAGCAGTGAGTGCTCAAGTGATTTCTAAACCTATTCACACCCTGCAGTACTGAATGAGCTCTTCCTTAGACACCTCCTAACAGCAGAAGAGTGCTCTGAGGTGGCTGGGAAGGGAGGGCGGGTGTGGGAGGACCATCTTTATAAAGTGGTATTGTTCAAACCTGCTGAAGTAGTGCAGGAAACAAATCAAGTCCTGTAGAAACATGGCTGCCATGTGGAGGAGCTGAAGAGTGAGTTTTGCTATATAGTGTTTTGTCAAGTTGTGTTCATGCACTCTCATACGTACACACACACACACACACACGCACACACACACACACACACACACACACACACACACATGCACACATACACACATGTACATACATATTCGTAACACACATAACATATATAACGCACACACACATGCGCATGCACTCACACACTGTATACCTTTGGTATTAGTATAATCACTAAGCGTGAGAATGTTTTGTGTGCCCAGTCTGTGTATCAGTGCTGCTATCCCACACAGTGCTGTCAGAGTTGTACCAGAAGTTGGTGACTGAGGATGAAGTGAAGAGGATGAAAGGAGAAGGAGGATACCCAGCTGGTTGGTTGGTCCGTATCCAGTGCACCAAACCACCAGAGGTTGCGACCAGAACAACCGAGTTACTGGACAAGGTTGACTACTGTGAATACTTTGATGAAGCTCACAAGTTGAGAGGTTGGTGAGGTAGTCAGACTACACTGTGGTGAACTCTGTACAACAGTCAAGTTCACCCTAACTACAATCCTTTCTAACCATCATTCACTGAATTATCATTGCCTATGTTAATGGAGGGACCTTGAGTGTACGAGTTGAGTTGAGTACATTTGTGCAGTCAAGATGTGGCCATGCTGCCATGACAAGGGCCAAGTGTAGGTGGGGTGTGTTTAGTTGTTCAGGCTGTTCATGGTGGACATGGAGGATGTCAACACGTGACCTCTGTCACCTTCTCACTTTCAGTTTTGCTTGACGTGTGTCTCATTGTCAATGTGTATACTGTGTGGAGAAAATGCATATACAGCACAGTGTATGAAGCAGTGAGTGGTCAAGTGATTTCTAAACGTATTCTCACCCTGCAGTACTGAATGAGCTCTTTACTAGGCGTCTTCTAGCAGCAGAAGAGTGCTGTAAGGAGGCTAGTCAAGGAAGGCGGGGGGTGGAGCATATTGTTCATTGTTGACCAAACCTGCAGAGGTATTGCTGGAAGCCTGTGAAGTTCTGGAGAAAAATGGCTGCGCTATGAACCACCTGAAGAGTGAGTTGTACTGTAGTAACAACCCACATGCATGAGTTGTGTCCAAGTACTGCACTATGACAGTGTGATATGTGACACATGCGGGGAAGGAGGGGTGATGATGTTTGGTACACACGCATACACACACACACACACACACACACAAACACACATGCACACACACACACACACACGCACGCACGCACGCACGTACACACACACACTAGCTTGTTCACCCTGTGTGTGTGTGTATCAAATCAATGCTGCTTTCCCATGCAGTGCTGACAGAGGTGTACCAAGAGAAGTTAGCAATGAAGTGAAGAGGATGGAAGGAGAAGGAGAGTACCTGGCTGGCAGACTGGTTAGTATCCAGCACACCAAACCATCAGAGGTTGTAACCAGAACACCTGATGTCTGAAGTTTGAATACATTGGTGAATTTGAAGCTCACTAATTGAGAGGTTAGTGAGAGTCCCCAGTTCCGAAGGTCAGTTATTCTTCCTTATGAGTAGTATATATGTAGCACAGTGAAGGAAAAGCTGTCACCAGAGGTTGGTTGGAGGTGTGTGCGTGTGTATGTGAGACTGCCCTTCAGTATGAGTGTGTATGCAGGGGCGTAGGAACCCTTTCAAAACTAAGGGGGCCAAACATACAGAGTGGCAGGATATTATATTCATATTTAGGTCACGGGTCGATTGCGCAATCCGGAAAATGGCTTCCAGATGCAAGTCTCTAACCAGAAACTTAAACAACAGGTTTTGTTGAATATAGCTTCGAACGAAAATGCTGTGGACTCACTCTGTATACTTTGGTGAGATGGTCTGAGCACTTGCTAGCCAAATTATAGATTACAGAAGTGAGATAAGGCTAAAAATCTATGGGGGCCTGGTCCCCCTCTTTTGAAATCTGGGGGGGCCATGGCCCCCCTGGCCCCCATGGTTCCTACGCCTATGGTATGTGTAGTGAAAATATGGTGAGACGACAGTTATGGGCTGCCTTGGGTGGCATGATAGTTATCTGCCTTGGGTGGTCTGATTAGACAGGTGTCCACTCACATTAATAATAGCTAAAATTAGGCTATATAGCATCTAACAGATGGCATGTTTGGTAGTTTGTACACATGTCTATGTATGTAGCTGGGACAGTAAGCACTGTCCTCATTGGAGAGGTGACTTTATTTCCTATTTTAACTCTTCAGTATGATGTAGGCTCTGCTATGGCCTGGCCAACCCCCTAGCCTTCTGTCTTCTAACTCTCATGCACATTTTAGTAACTCACCAGCAGTGGAATGCTGACATAACCTCACATGACACTCTGGTCTCCAACCCATACAGTTAATCATATTCATGGTTTATTAACTTCATAGTGGTCTTCCGAGTCCCAGAGCTTGTCATGAATCTCATTATGTACTCAATTATGTCCACTCCTGTGTGCTGAGGCATCAGAATGAAATGTATATCTCAGACTCTCAGCTTGCTCTCATGGTAACTTATAACGGGAGGCTATGTATATGTATTATGTGCCTACTCCACTCCTGTGTGCTCTAGGCTATGTACAGGGTGGTCCAGTTGGCAAGCTGCTGCTGCTGCTGGGGGCTCACATGATATGTCTTGGCTGCAGTCCAGTCATACACCTAAAGTGTCAGGTGACCCATAGCACCTATCATAAGATGAACATGGTGTCCACTCTTCACATTCATGAGATCAGTTAGTAAACAGTATGGCTATAGCTTGACTCACATTAATAATAGCTAAAATTAGGCTATATAGCATCTTACAGATGGCATGCTTCCAATGCCTTTCTGTTTTTATGTGCGTGGGAGGGATGGTTGCGTGTGCATGACTGTGCGTGTGTGTGCCTGTGTGTGTGTGTGTGTGTGTGTGTGTGTGTGTGTGTGTGTGTGTGTGTGTGTGTGTGTGTGTGTGTGTTCTTGCATACTTTGTCTGTGCTCAGTACATGTGATCAAGTGAATTGTATGTTTAGTGTATAGCATTGTGTATGTGTGTGTGCACGCGCACTTGTACAGTGATGGGGGTGGTTGGTAGGTAGCGTGTGAGGTGTGACAGTGTGTTGTCTGAGGTGGTCCTCTTCCATCAGCACCAAACACCTCAGAGCTATTGGGGACAACATTGACTTTACCTCCTTCTATTGTTGCTCTTCTAGGAACATGATGGTGAAGGTCTGGAAAGAGCAGTGGAGCCCAACACAAACACACCAATCCCCTCATCCACCCACACAGAGGACACACACACAAACACACTCATGTACACTGTTTGAGTATACTTTGAATGGTTCTACTTCTGTGGAAGTAAGATGAGTAAAGGAGAAATGAAGAAGAATCTCTCTCTGTTTATACTACAAAGGGGAGAGGTAACGTGTGAGGTGTGAGGGACTGAATCAGAGTGCCTGACCACCTCTTGGATGACAGCTGGTGAGAGAAGAGTGTTGTGTCACACCTGTGGACTGATGGGTGTATATATACATGACACATACACAAGTATACATGGACACAACACACACACAAAACAGACATGTAAAAGCACCTTGTGTGGGTATTACACAAACACACACACAATATATACACCTTGCCGGCCATCATGATCAGTGTGTCTAGCTATAGCCTGGTTGATCAGGTTAATGATTGGTCAGTCGATGCCTGATCATGATTCCTTGAATAACAAGTATTTCGAGTTAAAAAACTCGTGGGGCGCCAGGGCGCCCCTGAACCCCGAACTACTTGCTAGCAATTTTCCCATGTACGTTCAGTAAATCAGATAGTTGGGGGTACAGTATTGTTGTTGGCCTGAAAGATACATCAAGACACACTAGACCGTTGGGTTTGCAAGAGTTTCAAGTCTCCAGAGCAGCCAGCTATATCCAGTGAAAGCACCCCTACCAAACTGTCAAATGTTTGCCTACTGCTTTTTGATCTATATGACATTCTGAATGAGCAATTGTTACTTTGTGCCTGGAGGAGGAGTGTGCTGGCTAAAAGGCTACCCTGTGATGACTCTATGAGCGAATCATGGCTATAATTATGTGTCATGACTCGCTGGTCTCCCATTATTGGCTTACGGGTCACTAGACTTCTGTTGTATTTAGGGCTGTACCTCGCAGAAAAACAGTGAAGTAAGCTTCCTACCACAATACTATTACTTAAACATGTTCTATAAACACTTTGCGTTCTTTGGATACACGGCAAAATCTAAAGAAAGATGGTTTTGAGCCTAGCAAACAGAAAGCGTCGAGCGCGTGGCCACTTTACAATGTCCGTCAGTGATAATTGAGGCTGTATCTTGCAGAAGAGACATTCCTTAGGCTTTTTACTAGTATCACTCTATTAACACATGTTTATGACCACATTTCGTTCGATTCAAACATGGCGAAACGTCATTAGAGAGGATTTAAAGCTTTGTAAAGATTGACGTGAGCGCCGCCATTTGCAATGACAGAAATATATAATTTTATAATATATAATACGAACATGAAGCCATACGAATACCTAAATCTGAAAACAATAATTTATAGGGGCGCCTTCGGCGCCCCAAAAATAACTCGAACGTGGCCATATTTTCTTAAAAATATGTTAGTGGAGCGAAAAAATATTTACGTATCATGACGTCATTGTCAGCATTTTTGGAATACCGAAGTATACTGCGCCTGTTCTTCCTCTGCGGGGTCTGATCCCTGAGTCTTCTGCTCAGACTCAAGAGTCTTCAGCTGTACGAGACCAGGTAGGTGCACTACTAATTCATCGGGTGCTTGAAGGATTGCGTGACTGTCCACTCGTCCACTGTTTAACCTACTGGGATGGAACGAAAGTCAGCTCGCGCGTTCGACCAAAGAATGGCGAACCCCTCCTGACAATGTAGCACAGCAAAGGGCAGTTTTTACGATCCCCTACACGCTGAGCAAACTCATTACAAGGATAGC
Organism: Ianthella basta; assembly: GCA_964019415.1. NCBI lineage: Eukaryota > Metazoa > Porifera > Demospongiae > Verongiida > Ianthellidae > Ianthella > Ianthella basta. The sequence goes on along the minus strand of OZ025872.1, from coordinate 7,996,931 downwards.
AGAGAGTTTACGGGTATCGACAAGTTAAGTCACACGAATCACTGCTTCGATGATGTCCTGACGTATCTAGCTAACTCTTACAGTAAGGGAGGCATGGCGCTAAGGGCGTCAGTTGAAGCATTGGATCTGTCGAACAACGTTGCTAAACATTCGAGCGCTGTCGACATTTCCCCCTAGAATGAAGTATTAAATCGTATGTTGCCTTCAAATCGACACGAAGTTAAAAACTGAGTTGCTATTAGCTAAACGCTTTGCACACCAGAACTCTGTTTACTATGTGCACTAGGAATTGTGTGCTCAGCACAACTCCTAGTATCGCGTACATTTGACTGAACAATAGGATATCTCCGGACACGAAGATGTGGAAATGTCCAATGAACTCTGACATCTAGAAACATCCTGCACACATCTTTAAGTGCTCCTCTGGTGCATCATGGCCAATCAAATTCGCTTAATCTTCGCTATTGATTAGTATTTCAAGTAACTTCCATCAGCCATTTTGGCTGGATTTTTAAGTCAAACAAAATTTAATGAAGCCATCATGCTTTCCCTGTCATAGCAGGATGGAGGTAATTTCTGTATGATCTGAACTAGAAATGTCTGCTTTTACTTCTTAGAGAAATATGATTATCTAAGCTTTGTAGTTTTTGTTCATTGCGATGTCATATTTACCACCCTACTCCAGGATGGAGAACACGTCAGACAAGCCAAAAAATGAGCCTGAGAACAAGTCAGGACAGAAACGGCAAGTCCCTTCTCCTTCGGGTCACACTGTGAGCAGCTCAGGACGGGAGCAACACGTGTGCAACATGTGTGTTATGTTTACATGTACCTCCCAATACCAGATACAGTCTAGCCAACCAGTTTCACACTATACTTAGTCTTGAGTAGGAAGGTTCCTTCCTGGATCCATTGCAGCATTGGTATCTCTATGTATAATTGCTTGCAGTCTAGCTATATACAACGGACAGGTTAAGTGCTGTGCAGCTAGTTGGCTCGTAGCTGGAGTTTAAATATACAAATGAACCTGACATGGCCTCCACATCATAGCAGGATGGAGATGATTTAAGTCTCTTCTTTTCATGTTTATCAGAAATTTGCAACTTATCTAAAATTATAACCTTATAGTTTTTGTACAGTGTAATGTCACATTCAGCGCTCGGAAACTTGAAATCCCCAGTCTACCCAAACTGTTTGCTAGTCACTAAGTGGTATTCATCACTATCCCTGTGTATTGAGAACTCTGTACAATGATGTGCTGAGTGAGGTGGTGCATCACTATCCCTGTGTATTGAGAACTCTGTACAATGATGTGCCAATGCTGTGCTGAGTGAGGTGGTGCATGATTAAGAGTGGCCAGTAAACTAGTAAAACCAACGTCTTTAGATCATTGACACCTATAAAGCTGATCAGTAATATGAAGGTATTGTGGCCCAGTCCACACTGAGACTTGTCCTTAGCAAGTAGTGAGAACTGCTGCTGTATGGGGTGCTCCCTCAGCTTGGTTACCTGTAAAGGGCCAGTTAGTGGACCAGTGGGGAAGTAGGTAGCAGCATCTCATACACCAGAAAGGGAACTCTTGAAACAATACTGCAGCAAGGTCACCTACCACCTATGAAAGGGTGTCTAGACTAGTACAAACCTTTCACATGGACTGCTTATCTGGAATCGTGATCTGGATTGAATCCGGGTTTGACATGAATTAGCATTCACATGGCGACCTCACGATTGGGTACCAAACCCGAGTTTTAAAAAATGGTGGACAATCACCACATTTTTGCTAGCATTTTCCTCACTGCACTGGAGAGCCTATGCCCGACCAAGCTAGAAGACGACTGACAGCAGTAGTGCAAGGCGCACTAAGCACAATCCGCGGCTTCTAAGTGGGCATCCAACTCATGCGTGAGTCACCCGGCTCACCCTCGATCTTACCAAAAAGAATATCATTTACATACGGTCCCAGTAGCTCTGCGCAGATGGTTACATCCGACTATCTGCCCAAATAAGCCTTGACCATTCGTCTGCCACGTCTACTCACACGTCGCCATTTTCAACCCAGATAAATGTGGGTCGAACCCACCTCGCAAACAGGGTTAGAATCTGGATGATAACCCGGATTTATCTGGTTCAACCCGGAGTCGACCCAGATTTGACCCCAAATGTGAATGCACTAACCCAGATTAAGCGGTCCGTGTGAAAAGGGTGGTAGAGTACTCTTGCTGCCACTCAAGTAGGGATGTGGGTGTGTAGGTGGGACACCACCTTGGGCTGAGTGCCAGGTGTTGAGTGTATTCATTGGTGTACTGTACCATTATTCATAGTTCACACCTGACGGACAAGTGACAGTTTGTAGAGAGGCATGTCCACAGGCATTGCCCACCTTCCTGTGTGTGACCTCACTATTCTAGCATGCTAGACCCTCTCCACTATTTGCCTAGTCCACTGCATTGTGATCTCACCCAGTGGGTGTCTGTTCTAGTAATGTATTTGTGCCTAATATGTCTAATGTACTGGGCTCATATTGCAATGTAATGTGGTGTTCCTCTCAAAGGTCCACTTGGTGAAGGCATGCAGTCACTGTGTTACTGTGTGTACCCCATACAGGAGATGGAGAAGGAATTGTGGGTTGCAGCCCAAGTAGGAGACCTAACCAAAGTCAAGGAGTTAGTTGGCCAAGGATGCCCAGTAAATGTGAAGAATGAGGTAACTGCACTTGGGCACATTACAACACAATTTCTGTCCAACATAGCGCATTGAAATTCAGAGTGTTTTCATTTGTACTTATTTACATTTCCAATTTAACTCCTGTGTTTGCATTGTGACTTTTGATTAGAATTGTTATCAGCACATGTACACTGCTTCTCCTTTACTTCATGCATGTACAGGATGGTGACACTCCGCTTATGTTGGCAGCATGTAATGGCCACACAGAGGTGGCTAACTATCAATCAATCAATCAATCAATCACCACAGCTTATCTCCTATGCAGGAGGTCGCCGCTATCTTTACAGTATTTAAAAATTTATGACATTGTCATAGTTCAGTGTAACATCTACGTATGCATAGTCTATAGTCAATATATAGTATTATTCAAATCAGTAGCTAGAAACTGTCAATCCATTTCTTTTTAGGTCTTCCTCTTGGCCTTTTCCCTGCAATTTCCTCAGTGTACACCTTCTTCACTAATCTGTTGTCTTCCATCTGCTCCAGCTTCTCCTTCCATGCTCTTTGTTTCCTTTTTACTTTCTCCATCACCTCCTCTTGTCCAACTGCCTCTCTCACATCTGCATTTCTTACTCGGTCCATCCTTGTCACTCCTTCGACTCTTCTCAGGTAAGCCATCTCTGTTGCCCCTAGTCTACTCTCATGTCTCTTCATCACTGTCCATGTCTCACTGCCATACAGCATGGTTGGTAGCACTATCGCATTGTACACCCTCATCTTCGTAGCTTTCTTCAACTCCTTCCTTTCCAACACCTCCTTCCGCATTGCTCCTATCACTCTGGCTGCTGCTCCCACTCTCTGTTCAATTTCCTCTTCACATGTCCCATCTGCACTCAGGATAGCTCCTAGGTATTTCATATTCTGCACTTGTTCTATCTCTTCCCCATCCACACACACTTTGCATTCTTCTCCTTTCCTACTAACCATCATCACTTTAGTCTTGCCCCAATGTATCTTCATTCCCCAGTTACTCATTGCCTTCTTCAACTCCCTCAAATTTGCCTCCATGTCCTCCTTCCTCTCTGTTAGTAGCATCACGTCATCTGCAAATAGCACTATACCCACTTCAGTAGTTGACATCTTCACACCTCCAACAAAATTCTCCATTCCTTCCCTCACTATCTTATCCATGAAGACATTAAACAGCCATGGTGACATGACACAGCCCTGCCTCACTCCTTGTGTTATTGGGAACCAGCTTGACAATTCATCCTTTACTCTGACACACCCTTCACTCTTCTTGTACAATGATCTAATGGCCCTCAGCAGTCTTCCCTTCACACCATATTCCTCTAGCACTTTCCATAACTTATATCTACCCACCCTGTCATACGCCTTTTCCAAATCCACACATGCCACCACCATCTTCTTGTTCTTCTCTATCATCTTCTCACTCAATTGTCTTATGGTAAAGAGCTGATCCGTGCAACTTCTGCCCTTTCTAAAGCCCCCCTGAGCCTCAAGTACCTTGCTCTCTGTCATGCTTCTTATCCTTTCATCCAGTATCCTCGCATAGGCCTTGCTTGGGATACTCAGCAGGCTTATGCCACGGTAGTTCTCACACTTTACTTTGCTTCCTTTCTTATGTACTGGCACGATTACAGCTCGTCGCCAGTCTTCTGGTACTTGTCCATTCTCCCATGCAAGGCTCATTATCCTATGTAACCACTTCACCACTACAGTCCTTCCAGCTTTCAACATCTCTGCACTAATTCCACATATACCTGGTGACTTTCCGTTTTTCAGCTTTGATATGGCCACTTCTACTTCCTCAACTGCAATTGGTGCCCTCTCTTCTTCATCAAGTTGCACCTCCCTATCTACTTGGTTACCATTCTGGCCTTGGGCATCTTCTTGCAGTAAGTCACTAAAATAAGCCTTCCATCGGTTACGAACTCCTGCATCATCTACTATCAACTGGCCACTCTCATCACATATTTTCCCAGCTACATCTGCTTTATTTTCATTACACATGCGGACCCTACTCCAAAACCTTTTCTGATTCTTTTGAAAGTCATCCTCTAGTGATTTGCCAAGCTCAATCCACTCCTCATTTCTTGCTTGTCTCACCACTCTTTTAGCTTCCTTTTTCGCCTCTTGATACCTCTCCTTTGCCTCCGATGTCTGTTGCTGCAGCCACTTCAAGTAAGCCACCTTCTTATTCTTTATTGCCTGCTTCACCTCCTCATTCCACCATCTAGTTCTTTTCTGAGCATTTCTGTACTGTTTTGTTCCACACACCTCAGCTGCAGTTTCCATTACATTCTTCTTAAACTCTCCCCAGACTTCCTCTACATTGCTGCCCTCCCAGTATCTTGCCCTATCCAGTCTCCTTTCTAACTTCATCCTGAATCTCCATTGTGCTTCCTTCTCTTTGAGCTTCCATCTGTTTAAGTGCAGCCTTCTGTGATCACTTCGCCTTACCTCCTGCCTTATGTGAGGCCTTCTTGTCAACTTCAGCAGCACTAAATAATGATCACTACCGATTTCTGCCCCTCTCACAACCTTGGTATCCTTAACCCTTCTCCTATCTTCTCTTCTTACTAGGAAATAATCCAGAATTGATTTTAGCCCTCTACCTCTGCATTCCCATGTAAATTGATGTATTTCTTTGTGTTGGTACCATGTGTTAGAGATAATCAACCCATTTGTAGCACAGAACTCAAGTAACCTCTTTCCATTATCATTACATGTCTCTTCACCACACCCTCCAATCACCTCTCTCCATTCTCCTCTTTTATTCCCCACTCTAGCATTGAAATCTCCCAGTATTATTATTTTATCTCTTCTTTGTAGGCCCGACACTGTCTCCTGCAGGGTATCAAAAAACTCTTCCTTATCTTCAACAGAACAGTTTTCTGTTGGGGCATACACTTGGACAAAGCACACCCATTCCTCCCTTATCTTCAGCCTCACTAGCACCAATCTCTCATTAATACACTTCCACTCCTTAATGCACATCGCCAATTCTTCCACCATGTAAATAGCTACACCAGCCTTAGCTCTTCCCTGCTGCACACCAGAGTACACACAAGTCATACCATCTACTGTTTTCATTCCATTTCCTCTCATCTTCCCTTCACTTACTCTTAATACATCCAATCTGTACTTCTTCATTTCTTCAATTAGCTCAATCTCTTTCCCTGTCAAAGATCTCACATTCCAGGTTCCAAATCTGTAACAGTCATTGTTATTCCCTAACTTAGGATCACCCTGCTTGTTCTTTTTTGGCCCCATAACGCTGGCAGGCTGTCAATCCAGACAATTTTTACCTAGCACAGCTGGGATCCTCCATTTTGTTTTTGACAGCAGATGAGGTGGCTAACTATCTGTTGGAAAATGGAAGTAACATTGAGGAAAAGGACAATGTAAGTTGCAAGTTGCAAGCTGTAAGCATTTCATAGGAGAAACTCTCAAATGTAATGAAAAGTGAAATGTGGCTTAACAAGATGGTCAACTGGCTGCTTTTGAGCATGCCATTTAGATATTTCCTGACTATATCATAGGTCTCTCAACTTTGGATACCTTTAGGACAGCTTGGAACAGTCCCAAGTGCTGTGATTAGAGAGATGTACTTATTATAGATGTCATTTTATTATTATATCTCTTTCTCACACAAATGTACGAACTGTGCATGGGTATTTGTAGGCTCAAGTAATCATCTCTATTCTGGTTTGGACAGGGATGATAGTTTCCTTCACACATTTCTTCCTGAGTGTGTGTGTGTGTGTGTGTGTGTGTGTGTGTGTGTGTGTGTGTGTGTGTGTGTGTGTGTGTGTGTGTGTGTGTGTGTGTGTGTGTGTGTGTGTTTGTACTTAGGGTATGTTACACTGGTGAGGGCTAGTGCCCCTTAAACAGTTGATGCACATACAGTACCTTCAGATTTTTTCAGACTTTTTAGGTCTATGGATGGACAAATTGTATGCAACTCCCTTGCAGCTGTGATCATCTCAGAGCCAAGTACCCTGTCATCATTCCAATATAGCCTCTTTCCAACTCTGGGGTTGAAGTGCCTTTGCTATACTGTTACTCGGAGTACATGCATAATGTAGATGTAGGTGGTCAGTGTACAATTGAAATCTCCTTAATGTTTAACCCAAACAGTACAATCATTTACACACAAGGTAGCACAAAGCAAGTGAGGCAGTTGCTGATGAAAAAGGCTATATGTTAACTACGGGCAGTTGCTGATGAAAAAACCTACATGTTAACTACGGGCAGTTGCTGATGAAAAAACCTACATGTTAACTATGGGCAAGTCCTCATGGGTGCTGTGACTACTGTCACTGTGGTCTGATGCTACATCTTCAGGTGTTGGCTGAGCCTCTTGCAGGATATCTCTTGCATTATTGATGAGGCTGTCCATTCCTCTCAACTGACATAACCTAGCTGCGCCTCGCTCTGCTCTACAAGCTGGGCAGGTTTTCTTCATGATGTCTGGGCCCATAGTGTACCAGGTGTCTGTGCAAGATTGGCAACCGATTAATTGGCCACAACATGTGGCTACCATGACCGGTAGAGAGACACACCGAAGGCAAATCTTGCATTGAAATGCTTCACTTAATGACGTCTTTATGCCAAAGGGGATTTTGTCGTTCTTGGTCACCCTGAAAATGCTATCAAGCTTTTCCTCCACTTCCTGCAGACTATTCAAGATTGGGTCAATATCGTGAAACTCTGGGCTGCTCTTCCTCTTCTTTGGCAGTGGTGATGGTGGATCAGGTGGAGTGGTGTTATTCCTATCAATGGCATAGAATTTTCTTGCATTCTGCTTCCAGAATTTGAAACCTATTAATAAGGAAGTTTATCATCAAGAACAAACACTGTATAAGTGAGACATCATCATCATATATCTTTATTTGCATGCATACAGCGTTTCACTATAATATTATATCAGCTGCAGTGTATATGCAGGTTATAGCCCTATTAGTTTTATGCAATATTGTGGCCATTGCATACTTGTAACTTATTTTCCTGCATGACAATTTGGCCTGGCCATGCATGCATATAATTGCTACTTCTCAATTCCTTTCAAAGCGAAAGTTAATACCATTCATTATATCAGACAGTGCATGTATATTACAGTGCATGCATGGGTCATTTACTCTGCATGGCAGTTTCACTTAGCAGCAATGAAGTGTGCTCACCTCTAGTTGCCGGGCAATCACCAACTTCTATCCCTTCTGCTGAGACAAGAGTCCAGTTACTTCCCCAAGTTTCTCCAATGTGCTTGGAGACCACTGCCACGTTTGCCTCCTTTTCTGTAATTTCTAAGAATGACTGATCCAAAACTTCGACGGTGATTTTCCCCTTGGCCTTTGTTTTCGTCATTTTTGCTTTTGTGATTTTGAGAAAAAAGGTAGGTTCTTTCTGGCAAGGTCTTCCTGATGCAGGAATGACCGACTTAAATCCAGGCCAAGACCGATGGCCACTGCCGCCGCTGCTACCAATACCGCTTCCACGTGCACCAATACGAGACGACGTGGTACCTTGGCCTCTGGTTGCACTGAGGGTCACTCCATAACTGCTAGACTGAGTTCCTTCGCAATCGCTTCCTTCAACTAGTATTCTAGACAGAGCATTAGGTCGAAACCCCGCAAAGCAGCCCTCATTGTCAGGCATATAAACACGCGATGTCACATAGTCACGCAACCAGACGCTCGATCTCTCCACGCTAAACATTCGAGCAATCATTTCGGCTGACACAGGGGTTTCTACGGGGACCTGGTACTCTCATTCTCCCCGGCTGAGACAATAAGTATCTAAGAATTCAACTTCACTCTCAGCCATCTTCGTACATGTAGCGCCGTTTCTCACGTGTGGCGCCTTTTTACAATGGGATAGATACCCTTATAAGCTTATCCGAGATTTTCTAACTATCCTACCGTATTGCTTTTAAAAAACGTCCACTGCAATTAAAACTTTCCTCCAAGTACAATCGCATGCCTACGTATTCCTTAGACGCCATCTTAAAATACGTAGGCGAATTGTATTATAATACAGCCGCATAAATTTAAACACAACATTATTATGCATACACAAGCTAAGGACATTTATACATAGTCTGTGTTCTGAGGTACGTAGAATGGCGGAGGGCGGCAATACTGTAGGAGTTCCTACTAGCGAGCCATCTCCCACTCTTACCAGTTTGCATCAGGTCGTTAAGGAAAAAATTGAAGTGTGTAGGTGGACGCACAAGCAACTTAGCGAGTACTTGCAGCAGCTGTACCCCAGAAGTAGGGGTTACAGCGTTCGATCTCTAGAGAGATATTGCAGTGAAGCGGACATTCATAGAACAAGCCGCCTGAGTGAGTATCATGTCGACATACACGTTTCTCAAGCAATGCAAAGGGTAAGTAGCTATAAATGCATGCAGTAAGCCTACCTGTTTTTCTATTCTTCATACATACTAGCTATAGGGGGCCATTGAGTAGACTCCTCACCTAGTATAACAGCTAAACAGTGTAACTAACACTGCACGCCACTCTCATGTGATTTGCTTTGTTTAATTGTTTTGTTCTGTTTGGTATTTTGTTCCATACATACTATTGGACACTTGTTGAAGAACAATACAGAAAATCTAGAGTTGCACAATGCCGTACACATCAAACAAAGAGCACATGGCTAAAATAGCTGTATAGCTGTGCCATGCAGCTAAACCTTTTTTGTTAAATTTTCTCAACATATAGGCTGGACCTGTCTATGGTAGGAAGACTATGACAGGGTTGCTTGCTAGTGAAGGCATTCGAATTGCTGAGAAGAGAGTAGGAAACTCAATGCAAAAGATAGCTCCACGCCAGCACCAAGCAAGGCAGATGAATGTCGCTCGGCAACTCAATCCTATTCCATACAAGGCTAATTACTTTGGCCAAAAGCTGCATATTGACCAAAATGAGAAGTTAGTTATGTATGGCGTGACACATGCAATGGCCATTGATGGGTACAGCAGGAAGATTGTCTCCTTCATCACCATGCCCATTAAGAACTGTGTCGAGATACTCATTCACATGGCTAGGTATGACTATACAATTCAACCACCACCATGCTATTATATATATATATATATATATATATATAATTATACAATTCAGAATTGCTCATATCCATTGCACAAGCTGTATAATGTATAAGTGCTTGACAACTTGGTCAAGTGAATGGTAGTAGTAACATTACGTACATAGATTGTGTGCAAGTTGTTATTAAATGCTGCATGTGACATGGATGTAATCAACTGGTACCATGCATATGCTTCTAGACCAATTGCATTGCAGTATGGGATTTGGGACACATGTACAGTCAGGGTGGATCAGGGCAAGGAGTGGACATTGCTGCTATACCTGCAAGAGCTGTTGGCTGACTATCGTTTAGACAAGTCTAAAGTACCACACATTCAAACGACATCAAAGGAGGTCAGTGTAGTTAGTTAATAAATTTACTAATCACTGCACTTGCTAAAGTCTAACCTACTGTATAATACTTGCTTAATTTCACTTTTTATTTCTGTGAAGAACCATATGGCAGAAAGGATATGGCCTGAAATAAACAGCAGAGTCAATTATCCAATCAAGAGTGCTTTAATGAGCATGGAAGAATCTGGTATCATCAGTCTGGATGATCCACTGCATCAGCTTTGTGTTTCATACTGCACAACTAGGGTAGCTAGTGCAGGCGCAGAAACATCCATAGCTGCATGGAATGATCATCCCATACCCAGTGAGTTTAAATTATTAAATATACAGCAGTTGATGTTATATTTTCATATAACGACATTTGTACTGAACCAGACTTCTATATTATATGAATTATGCAGGCAAAGGCGTCCCTAATGTACTAGCATTCCAAAACTGCAGAACCTTTCCGCTTGCTGCGGAACTGGTTCCTGAGGCTGATGATATAGTGAGAGACTTTGAGGCTCAAGGTGGAAGAATTACCAGGTTTTCCCCATTTGGAAATGATCCATTAGTCAATGAGCCTGAGCTGCTGGAAGAGCGTGAAAGACAGCATTCACATCAATGGCAAGAATACCAGGAAATCTTCCAGCTATTAGTGAATGGAAACTCAGGTCCTTTCTCTGCATGCATTCAACAATTCATTGTCATCACGCAATCATTAAGGACTGATCACTAATTCACCTCCTTATTTATGTACATTATGCTCCTTTTTACATACAGAACATGCATCTTGTGTTGCAATTGGTTCTGTCTGTGAAGTGGTAATTGACTATCTAGCTGTGCTGCATGAACAAACATCCTGGAGATGTGTGATACACCATAATGCATGTAGCCAGCTGCTTCAGACATACAGGAACAAACGGCGAGCTAAACATATAAAATGACACCCATTGGATTCTGCACATGTGATAGCTATATAGCTTTGGACATTTGGACATTGCACTTCGGACACTCATGTGCCATGCTCACAATCACAACACACACACACACACACATACACAGTTGAATTTGGTCATTGATATCGCCCACACCACCATGCAATGCCAGCCAGTGTATATGAATGGGATCGGACCACATATTGCATGGATCCCTTGGTGCCCACCACACTGTTGACATCACCTGGTGATTATGGGGCAAGCATTGTTCACGTATCGACAATACACACATGCGCACATGGACAAACATTGATACACAGACACACACACACACTTAGCTAAAAGAGTAATCTAAACACAGAAAGTTGACTAATTTAGGGTTAACTACCATAGTCACATAACACAAGAACCCTTGCTGGGAACAGATGAGGTTCTCAGACTGTACAAAAGAGAACACAGAGGGGAATGGGAGAAATAGGTAGGAGAGGACGGGGACATGCGCGCACGTGCACACACACACACACACACACACACACACACACACACACACACACACACTTTGCTAAAGGAGTAATCTAAACAAAGAAGGTTGCCTAATTTAGCTGTTTGACGCATTACAATGCCCTTTCTGTAACATGCACACAATTCTCAGACCTTGGCAGCACACACACACACACACACACACACACACACACACACACACAAGTACAGTGCGAAATTACCACAGTTGTCACCTCTGCGCTTGTACGGCAAATCCGCTGAGTACTACCTAGAAGCGTACATCGCCGAACAAGCTTCGTAGCTTCGCGAGAGGCCACGGCTGTAAGGTTAAGGCAGAGACCTAAGCGCCCAGACCAGATCCTTCGAAGCGCCTCTCCGCTGGAACAGAGCACGCCGCATTAGAATGAGTACTGTCTGCAACTTGTTCGGATATTGGGAAAAACGAAAGTGCGCATTCTTATTTTGGTTTTTGGATTTTGGTTTGGAAAACCAATAAACCAAATCTAGGCCTCCAGGGGACTATACAAAAAACCAAAAACGAAATTCGGACTTCCAATCATTTTTCAATTTTTCATTTCAGAGGTACTAGTTTCAAAAAGGAATGGCGGAAAGATCCACGGACCATTCTGATTTGGTTGAGCCTCATAAGTAGCTGCTTTGCAGATTCAAAAGAAATTCAAATGAGCAATACAATAGTTTGCATTGGGGGAGGTGGATGCAGGACGTTTCAGCTCAAGAGCCTTTGTCAACTGCTTACAGAGACTTATCTCTCCCATTCCAAGCTGCTGTATTGCTTGATGGAATTCTCATTTAAGTGAGATGGTGCACGCAGTGTATTTTGTTGTGTATAGCACTAAAATGCATATGTCTGTTGCTTTCAAAGCAACAGACACTTTAGTGTTATACTAGAGCACACATTACAGTGCATATAGCCTCACTGGTGAATATAATACCTTATCTCTTGATGACCTCATACATCAAAGCACCGCCTGATGCAGCAATTTTTTGTACTGCAGCCCTAGCGTGACAATAACCTACTAAACAGCCCTAACACCTCATCACCTTCGTAAAGTAGACAAAAAGCAGAAAGGTCATGAGAATCAATTTAGACAAGAAGTTACATGTACCAGCTTCTGGAAAGATGCACTACTTGCTCGATAAAGAGGAGAGCGCACATGTTTACGCATTCCCCAAGGATGCATTTACTCCAGAGAAATGACTGGACATGCAATTGGGGCTAATATATCACATCCTTGCTTATCACTTTGCTTCTGTTGTGATCCAGGCTGAGCCAAGCTTTCCTGCATAGGCAATCTGGCTGAGGCAAAGCAACGCCTTCGTGACGTTACCACACATTCGCACGTCACTCAATGTGTGCCCCGGCCACAGCTCCGTGCTGTAGCAGCCCTCAACTCCTCAGCCCTGAAGATTCCTGGTCATCGTGCCTAGGAGCAGGAGAAGCCAGCGACATTGTTGCACAGCACTTGAAAGTACTATTGACACAGCCTGGAGAGAATACAAAGCAACTAGCCCTGTCCTACGGTGACATTACCACTAGTTCCAACGCAGTTCCCCACTCAAGTGCACTAAAATTTAAATTGCGGGTCTTTATTGTGTGATAAACCAGTTACTACATGCCTTCGATAGCGTACGGCATATTTACTACACTTGCCCTCAAGTGCTTTGCACCCTTGGATCTAGTGCAGTAAATTAATGCTGTACGCTATTGAAGGCGTGTAGTAACTACTACATATTATGCAGTGTGGATAAAATTTAATAATCGCAAAGTTTGCAGTGACCTCAGAATAACTTGGCTGCCTATACATTCGTTAGTGCACAATTATTCTTTGCCGTGAACTTAGGAGCAGATTGCGTTGATGCTACATATAGCGAAGAGCAGCACGAAATGTCTAGCAAGAACTAAAGACTGTATGTGCCAGCACCACGGACATTAGTGAAGTTAAACATGACACCAAGTTTGGATGATTTTACCCAGCACGACATTAACAAGTCCAGGCTTTGTATCTATAGTAATGCATAATCACATTTTGCATCAGCGTTTGCTATCAGTGGTGTGTTGCTCAGACGATTGAAGTAACTTTGGGATCTCAATCTGAAAAATGGCCACCAGCAGGAAGCCATCTTACAGGGAATGTGAAGGCATCAGTGCAGTGAATCTGCAAAAATGTTATCCCTAGACAAGGCTATTATGTCTCTACTCTCGAGTAACTGACGCCATGTTTCTCAACTCCCCCCCCCCCCACACCCCCCATGGGTGGAGGGATTCTGACAGAGACGTGGGCAGAAAATGGCATCACTGACCAGCTGCAATCAGTCGCCAAATTAACTGCCGCAAGTACAATGAGGAACTGGATGTAGCCTGAATCAAGAAGCCAACACGTAATAAGCACATGTGGAGCAGCTGTTGGCCATAGGAAGAGCTACAGATGCAATTTCGAGGCCACGAGCGAGGTGTCTGTAACTGACTGTGATGGACATATACACATAACTATTATGTATTTCTATACAAACGTTCGGTGAGCTTAGGTGTCAAGATTAGTTGGCTTGCCTTCCAGCTCAGCAGCATGAAAGCTGCATGGGCCAGTTGTTAACCCATAAGTCTTAACTCAAAGGACAGGCAAGTGAGAAAGATTTGCCACATAGCCTGCAAATAAGCCTGGACTTCACTCTAACATGCACTTTTAGCCATGTAAGCTAACCTGACCCATGCAGTTAGTAGTGGCAATTTACTCACTCTCTCTCTTGGTTGATATTCTGTGTTAGAGTATGGGCCCCTGAATTCAATGCTCACTGTGAGGCAAATTTTCGCTGCCTTACCTATTCTTTAAGTCATGGCTTGCAGGATAAGATTGTTCAAAGTATATAACCTCCGACGTATGAATGGAATGAAGGAGACCATGTAATAGGCCTACATGTGGGTTGTTAAGCAGCTGCAGTGAGCAGTTCAGCCACCAGGTTAATGAAACCTTGCCCTTCTTCTGCACTGGCCTTGAAAGTCAGGCTTTTGGCTGCCTTATGGTGGCTATCTCATTACTGGTATAAATGCAGCATGAACAAAGGTGGATTGTTACAACCAAGCCAGTTTGGCTTGGTGGCTTAAACTTAGTATTAGAGAGTAGGTCCTGGGGTTAATGCATACTGTGTGGCAGATTATTCGTCCCTCGCTTATGTATTGGATTGTTCAGGCTTGTTGCTGGAATTTGCTGTCCTTTCCATCACTGACAACAGAATGCCGTAATGGTTGACTGTAAAGTTCAGTCTTATATAATTATATTTGTGTAGCATTCAGTCAATGGCATTATTTTGTTACATGCTGAATTATGTGTGTAGTAAGGGGTCATCTGGTAATGGTTGCAGCCTTTCCTTTCACTGTCAACAGCCTTTCCTTTCTAACGTTTCAACATACGTCTGGTCAGACTGGCCACTGCACAAGTGTATAGGCAACATGGACAGTAAAGACTGTTGCAATGGATATGTACAGCTGCTTCTGGGTTTTTGGAGAAGTTTGCAATCTATGTAAGTGTCATTGCTATACTTTGACATGGAATCATTTACACATCTACTAGCATACGGAGGTTGTTTTTCTCTACTTGTCTGCTTCTTCTTCACTGACATTTGATATGTTGTAAAGCCGTGTGCATGTTATTTCATATGTTCTATAGGCATATCATGTCTATACTTTTGTATGTATGTATCTTAGCTTTGAATAAGTGAAGTGCTATTGACAAGCAGCATGAGTTGTGTTTGAGGAAGACGAAACTAATGCAATGTGTGCTTAATATTAAAAGTAAGCCATAACTGATTGAAATGTTACTTTGCTCTTATAGACTTGTCACAAAGTCCTCGTCACTGATCAGGAGAAACAAGTGGGTTTTGCAATCATTTCTTACTGTTACACATAGCAATCACTTTAATATGCATACATTGTGCATTCATGTTGTATATTCTACCTCCATGATTCAGTACTTTATTATACATCATATAGGAAGTTACGTTCTAGGGAAGGTTTGGTATTTGGCTTATAATATAGAACAAGTATTTTTTAGTTAAAAAAACTTGTCGGGTTGCCGCCCCAACTTGAAATGCTCCCTCCGGTCACTGCTGTGTTACCAATATATAGTAGCTATTGCAACTAATTTTATAAGTTTGTGTAATTCATCAACACGCTTGTAAACACACCTCATAGCCAAGAATGAACACAAATGATTGAAGCGGACATGAATAGAGTCAAAAATAACTTGACACACATGCGCACAACATAAACTTACATGCCTTATACACAGTTTGCACATTCTCGGAGTTGCCAAGAACACAATCAAGTACACGCATGCACACACAAACAGACTCACACACATCACTCTCTCTCTCTCTCTCACACACACACACAAACTCTAAAAGACATAGATGAGAGGAGATGGACATGGATGGAGAGCACACAGATAGCTGCAAGTGCTCTACAGCACACCTGCAGTCATTGCAGTGGCTAAGGTTCTGTTGTGGCGGAAGGCAGTTCGCTCAACTGCACTACATGCACATTCTGGAGGAAATTTCGAAGGGTAACTGTGCGCGCTTAAGATTTAGATGCTATAGACTGTTAGCAAAAGTTTGCGTACAGAATTCTTGAGGCTTACCAAGCTCTACGTCACTCCTGTCACTTCTCTGAGACAGGGAACTGAAGTCTTTCAACCATGATTGAAAGCATTGTGTGAACCAAGTCGCCGAACTGCTGGGTGTTATCCCACTGCTTTCTGTATGTCTTCCGACCAGAGGTGGTGTGGTTGCCTGTTCTACAACTTTCGAAGGCAGAAGATGCCTATGCTCCGCGTGGAACGATGGTTAGAAGCTGATTTCAAAGTCCTTCTGGCAGTCCTTGCAGCGTGAGAGAGGCAAACAAAATGACCGACAATATAAATTCCCTCTCTAGGTGTGATCCTTCGGAAAATGTAAAAAAGTGAATTTCGCCAAGATATGCCTAATTCGTCGTTTTTAACTGCGCCTGCCACATATAGTTTTAGGGAGAGTGAAAAACTTACAGATGTGTGACTATGTAATGCACCACAAAGCATGGATATTTCTTGGTTGATGTGGTTTGATTTACCAATCTCTAAGACACCTGTGTGTACAGTGAATTTCAGAGACTTCACACTAGGTAAAGAAGATTGCATTTAACTGCAATGTCATTAGGAGAGTCAGTAGAATAGTCACGTGCACACTCCACAGTTGTCCTTACTTCCAATGCTCAAATTTAATAGCAGCTCACAGGTGACAGTTAGCAGTTGACACCTGCCACCTGTCACTTCAGAAGGCCTACTCCTCAGAGCTAGCTGAACTCTTCCACATTCCACTGTTGTTGCTAGAATGTTGTCAATTAACAGTGAAGTGTTACTCCTCTTGGTCTTCTACAGGTGCACTCGCTGATGACACAGTACGCAAAGCTGTAATTAAAGGTGACATTGGCACTGCAAAGAGGCTCCTGAGGATGGCTGACTCTGGTAAGTATGGATTTGGTTTTGTGTTTTATGTCATTCATTGCCATACAGTTAATTACATGAACTGTGTACTCAGTATGCACATGTATTTGAACAATTATGGCTCCATGGTTTAATGGATGCAAAAATTTCCATTTAATAGAATGGCAGAAAGCAATTTTCCATGTACACATATTTTCAACTACCCACTAACAGCTGTATCCTACCATAGTACCCTGCATGTTGTTATAACTGCTTGTCTCATGTATGCAAATTGATAAATGATTTGTCTAAATTGTGTGTCTGTTCTTGTTCATTACAGCACCTCAGAAACCACCCTCATGGCTTCCTGACTATGAGGAGGCAGTGGCAAAGCAGGGATCTGTAGATGTCGCTATCAACCGTAACATTTTCATGGGCCCGCCTGCAGTAGGCAAATCCTGCTTGAAGCATCTCTTGGTGCACAACAAGCCAAAAGAAGTGAAGATCAGCACACCTGTCATGGCAAAGCCAGAAGTTGTCTCCATTTCGGCAGAGAAGTATGCGATTAAAGGAACCTCAGTCTGGCTGCCACTCTCTGATGAGAAGATGGCCTGCTCTATCAGGTCATCCTGCCTCAGCTGCGAGTACCATGTCACTATGACAAAATCAAAGGATCCTCCAAAAGACCACCACATGAATCCTGTACAACCAGTGAAAAAAATTGCTCAATCTGCAGTTACCAGTGAAATTACCTCTCATATTTCTTGTGAAGAAGTCAGTCCCACAGCAGTAGATGCACCCCATCCCATGCCTTCTGCTCTTCCTACCAGTCGATCTGTATTTCTTAAAGCACACTCGAGCCTCATGCGTGAACTTGGTGCAGGTCTAGAGGAAGAATTGCGACTGAATGGCGCCAGGTTCGTCCACTTGCTTGACACCGGTGGTCAACCAAGCTTTCAGGATGTCCTTCCCCTGTTGTTGAACATCCCATGCACTTACGTGCACGTCTTCAATGCAGCCCTGGACCTCGATCAGCCAGTACCTATAACATACCGACCAAATGCATTCACAGAAGTAACAGCAATGGCAAGTTTGGAGACAGTTTGGGGAATGACACTACGATCTCTTTCTAGTGTCCAGACTCTGGCATACAAGGTATCCAGCAATGTGGGTACCTTACCTGTGGATTTCTGTTTTCCAACATTCCGCACAGTTATTGTCGGCACATTCAAAGATAAATTAATGAAGATGGGCATTACTGCTACAGCAGCAGTTGCAAAGATTTCCGAGCGTATCGAGCTGCTTGAAAAAAAGCCATTACTCTCACATAGTCCCCAATTCCGACGGTCAGCTATTCTTCCTTGTGAATAACATGCAGCACAGTGACACCTCACAGCGCACTGAAGATGACCAGGCCAGCGTTGATGATCTCCGTGTGGTCCTTTCCCATTCCGATGGATCCCTGAAAACCAAGATACCACTAGGATGGTTCCACTTTGAAATGGCCACTCGAAAAGTTCCTCAGAAGTTCTTCCCATTTGCTGAGCTATTGGAGCATGCCCGTGAGCTAAAGTGCATTAGTTCAACTGACCCAAAACATGAATTCCGTAGCCTTCTGCAGCTATTTCACTCCCTTGGAGTCTTCACTTTCATTGATCACACTGATGTCTCCGACACAGTCTGCACAGACAACAGCGTGTTCCTACAAGAAGTGTCAAAGCTTCTTGCAATACAGTTCATTGAGATTCCAAAGTGCACGTCAGCCAAAAAGTTTAAGAAGACAGGTATTCTTACCTTGAATGAAGGCCTTTTCAATGAGCTAGGCATCCTCAAGGAGGTGGACCCAATGTGGCTACTGTGCTGCCTGTGCCACCTTGGCATAGCAGCCTGCTTATCACCGCCTGGTGCTACTAATGCTAAGTATTTCATGCCGGCAGCACTTTCATCAGCAGATTCGCTAGAATCAGCACAAGGCAGTGTGGCTCCATTGCTAATGGCATTTTCATTTGTAGAGGATGCCTTTGAATCTACCCAAGATCTTCCACGAGGCATCTTCACTCACCTAGCAGTAGAGCTAGCCAAGAAGAAGGATTGGAAGGTGATTCCAGAGAAGAGCACTCGTTTAGCTATACAGTTTCAATGGAAGGAACTACACATATCCATTGGTGAATGTCCCGGATACATCAATATCACCCCCAGGGTCTCCATTCACATGAGATGCAGTGCAGCTAAGCTGCATGAATACTGCAGCGAAGTTCGATCCACATTCGAAGAGGCGATTCGAACGTCTACCGGTTCAGTATTTGGTTCCAGATTCACTGATGAGGCTGATACTGTTTACGGCTTCACATGCCCCTGTGAAAGCCGCCCTACCCACTTGGCCATCCGAAGTGGGGACAGCATTGTCTGCAATATTTCTTCTGAGAGCCAAAAATACTTTAAAAGCCACCAAGTGTGGTTCAGTCACGTTGAAGGAGCAGAGGTGAGTCTGCTGATGTGCTGCGAATGTACACAAATATGACTTCTGAGGAGCCCTCTTTGAAGATGCAGAAAATATGCTAAGACGTAGAATACTTGTGATGTCCACTGTACGTTGCTGAAATTGGAAGTTTGGCCATCATTTAAAGTATAGGGACTATGGTTTCAATGACTAGTGCCATCCTATTTGAATTGATGACATAATCATTGTCTCTTCTTCCTCTTTTACCCTGTTCCTTGTGTCTTTCCTCCTTCACCCTCTAGCTCCAACCACACCCTGCTGATCCAAAGATACTCTACTTACTGGACACCACTACACAAGGAGAAGGTGGGCATGTTTATGTGTGTGTGTGTGTGCATGTACATGTGTATGTGTGTGTGTGTGTGTGTGCATGCATGCGTGCGTGCGTGCGTGCGTGCGTGCGTGCGCGCATGTGTGAGTTGAGTGTGTGCGCGTGCAACCATGTGTTTGTGTAGGTGTAATTGTGTTTGTGATATTGTGCTGTTCACAGTTTCAGAGGCTCCAAGCAGCTCCAATCCTACCAGTTCCCCTGTCCAATCCAATGTCAAAGCTACCCTCACTGGTAAGAAGCCTCGCATGTGGTGGACAAATGTGATGCTCCGCATGTGTGTGTGTGTACAGGTTTCAAAAGTCTTCTGTTCTTCTGTTTTATGTAGCTGAAGAAGTCCTTGTACAATTTCGCGACCAGTTCATTATTAGCATGGGCGCTGATGCAGTGGTTTATGACCTTGAATGTGAGGGTATCATTTCCGATGGTGATTTGACAAAGATAACCGCAACTCCTGATACAACAATACAAAATAAGATCCTCCATGCATGCCTGAAGCGAAAATGTGACAAGTGGGCATTGACAAGAGTCTGTGACATGATCGCTACTGTGCAGGGCAACCCAAAGATGGCTGCCTTAGGAAGAGCAATGAAATGCCAGCTGCACAAAGGTAAGTTTTTTGGTGTGTTTTCTGCATGTGTATGTAAGTGTATTCGTACATGCGCACAAGTGTGTGTGTACATATACAGTACTTTTTGGGTCGGTTGTCCTGACCGGATGGTTGCAATCGGTTATCGGGTATCAATTATCAACTAGTGATGTCATTTTTTGCGTGACCTTTAGTAGGTGTGCAAGAGATTCAGGGTATGTGGCGAAGGTGATCGATCTGAATCACCGATTGGTTGTGATTTGACAGTTTTCTCAGTAGTCTGGAACGCAGGTTACAGAAAATTGTTGCACGCGATCGGTATGAGTTTGTTTAGCCCGTGCTGTTTGTTCACTTATCGTGAAGGCGTTTTCCTCTTGGTACTGAAATGTCCTCACCATTCTTAGCCTTAAATTGTCCGAATATGCTTTATCCCAGTCTTCCTCGTTCCAAATGCTGCTGCTTCAGCTAGACTTGTAGCCGCCATAATGGCATCACCAGGTTGATAATTGATAACCGCTAACCGATTGCATATATCCGGTCAGGACAACCAACCCAAAAATTATTGTACATGTGTGCATTTAGTTTTGTGTGTACATGTCAGTTCAAGTTCAACACATACCAAGTCATCCTGGTATGGTATCTGCATTACTCCATTGCGTGATATTCTAAAGCACACATACAGCCTGTCATCAACAGTAGTTGTAGGTATTTGTGTATTTTGCAGTTTCAGAGAGATCTAGCAGCTCCTGTCCTCCCAGTGGCCCTCAGTATAGTCAGGCCAAGAAAGTTGGAGCTAGCTCAACTGGTAAGGAATCTTGCTGGGCAGCCTTGCTGCTGCGCATGTGTGTGTGTGTGTGCGTGTGTGTGTGCGTGCCATACTTCACAATCATTACTCTGCATGAAACCCAGTAAGAATTAGTGTAGTGTGTGTCGTATTAGACAGAGTCAATTGTGACATAACATCGCAGTCTACATACAGTGTGCCATGCGTCCTGCAGCATGTTGGGAATTACTGTTACTCAGTGACTCCATTTTCCTTATTTTTGTACCTTGGTCTTAATAAGGAGACTGTTTGCCCCGTGTGTGTGTGTGCTTGTGCATGTGCATGTGTGTGTGTGTAGCATGTATAATTTACTTCATGAGTGGCATGTAGCCTTGCATAGCCAGACCACCATTTTGTATTTCCCACCTAGCTGGTGGACAGTCTGGAGCTGTCACTGTTTTTCTTCTGACAGAGGACCAGAGAACTGCAGATCAATGATAGCTAATGCAGCTCCTATATAAGGGAGGAAGGTCTGCCTAACGTGTAACAGCTATCAGCCAGCAATTGTTGTGAGGTATAATTAAAGGCTCCTTACCCCTATCTTTCGGTGTTAAATGCTTGCCTTCCTCCCTTATACGATGGCACATTAGCCATCATTGTTCTCAACTTCCCCTGACCTCTGTCAGGAATAAATCCTCGACTGGTCCCAGACTGTCAGGGCAAAGTCTACAAAATGGTGTGGTCTAGATCTCATGTGGAACTTTGTTGCAACCTTCTGTGATCACCCACCAGCCAGCTCCACACATGTACTCACTACAAAAGATACACATAAGAATGTGCAAGGGCACAAATACAAACTTCACATTTGTCGTCAATACCTTTGGCTAGTTGTATTCTCTCCTATCACTCCGCTGTGTCCCACACAGGGAAGCAGACTAGCTGATGTGATGACCACCTCAGCTCTTGGTCAACTCAAAGTACCACAGGACAATGTTCATTGCATATGCAAATGTCTTTGTTTTCTATTCATATCGTGCACCACCAAGAAAAGGCTGCGTCTCAAACCGCTCAATCCCTAGTAAGTACTCTTGAAGGGAACAAGGCTGTCTTATCTGTTAATTGAAGTATCAGTGAAGGGATGCGGGTCAATCAACTCGTGCAGCTGAGGTTGAGCAGCCACGTGCAACAGCCCCAGCCCCTTTCCACCGCCCTTGTTTGTAACTACTGGGCATAGATATCTATAGCTACTGGATGTAGTGTGGAGAATGTTCTCACTAATGGGGAAGAATGACTATTATGTGTTAATTTGTGTGTACAGTCCTAAATACTCTACATATGGCGAATCAATATCATGTCCTCACTAGCAAAGAGTGCCGAAGGGTTTGGCTGAGAGGAGACCTGTGGAGTGACTGGCTTGTTCGGACAGTTGTACTGAAACCACCTGGCATGATACAGCAAACACTGGACCTGTTGGAGGAACATCAAGGAGAGTGGTGGTACGGCAGAGTAGCTATACTCCTATCAAAGGTGTGTTCTGGTGTGGGGTCAGTGAAGAGAACAGACCAGCTACATCTGAGCATGTTTCTCATTTGAGTGCATGTACGTTGTATGACTAGTCCACTCTTCTCACTTTGTGTATATTCTGTATATAAGCTTTGTGAATGTACACGCGTTTCCACACACACTGTAGAGCTTTTGTACCACATGCGTGCAAACTTTCATGGGACAGATATTAAATGTCCCTTGTCTGAATATTTTTGTGATTCTATTTTCGCAAATGTCCACTAACTCACATAAATTATAAAATTTTATCCAGTGAAATTTTGTTCATGTACGATATTTGCCATGTTGTGTGCTCAGTCTGTGTATCAATGCCACTCTCCTGTGCAGTGGTTGCAGAGCTGTACCAAGAGGGGTTGCTGACTGAGGATGACTTGGAGAGAATGAACAAAGAAAGTGGGGAACTGGTTGACAAGCTTGTTAGTGTACAGTGCACCAAACACCTACAGGTGGCAACTTAATCAGCCGATGTGCTGGACAAGTTTGGATACAAAGAAGAAGCAGACAAGTTGAGAGGTTGGTGAAGTAGTCAGCTTACTCACAGTGAACTCTGCATAACAGCTAAGCCAGCATACCCTATACCAACCTTGACTATATAAACAGTACCGTTGAACCTAAGATGGTTACTGTATGAAGCCACCACCTCTCTAAACAGCCAGCCTCCCTAGCCCCAAATAGCACTAACATAACATTAAGGTGGTAGGTGTGGCTATTTTCTAAACCTGAAGGGCAAGTTTGAATGCCCATAACTGCCTAACCACTTATCCTATGAAGTTCATTTTTACATATTTCATAGACATGACTTCTCTATGCAATCCCTTGTTACAATTTAATTGATTGCGCAATGTATTATGATAACACAATCAATTAATTAAAAGCACTGTAGTCCTGGTTACTCCCAGTAAAAGTGAAACCATTTCTGACTAGATAAAGCTGAAGCTACCAAACTCGGTACAAAGCAAGATAAGGCGTATACCTACACCCCTACTGGAGCGTTTGAAGATGGTGTTTATCCTGGCCATGTGAGAGCGCTGTCAGTAACACTCGAACGAAAAGCGCCATATTTTCTTATCCAAAGCGTTTATCACTAATCGTTCCCGTGCGATTGTAATACATACGATATCCTTCCTGTACAAGCAAACCGCGTACGAATCGTTAGTACTGCGACAGATTGGTTTCAGTTGCAACACCTCGACGATGATGGCGAGGGGGCGAGCTAGATCTCGCTAGCGCAACACTTTAGAAAAGCGATTGCTCGTATTTACCGTCAGCACCGTCTACGAAGCACTTCTACAACGTTTGGTCCGCCTGAACAAGCATTTAAGACCTCAGCGCCTCCGTTTTCTTGGTAAAGAACGAGTACAGCCATTACGTTAGTGGTTCACACCTCATAGCAGTATTAGGTGTTATGTAAACAAGTAACCACAACCTCGGTGGTTAAGGATAGGGTGCCGCGAGGTGACAGGTTGCTATGATAACATTGCGGGTGCGACCTAGTAATTACTAACGATTCTTATACCTTTTATAATTCTAAAAGTATGGAACGCTTTTGAAAAGTAAAGGCATAATTTGAAAGGGTTCTAACTAGTCTACAAGTGGACCAAGAATGGATGCAATCAAAACAGGTCGCTTGAGCCACACCTACCACCTTAAAAGCATTGCAGTCCACCTCTGTAATGCAACCACCTCTTTATAAAGGCCATATACACTTGGCCAACAGGTGGCCGTCTTAGACAGGTTCCACTGTATTAATGCATATTATTGTTACATAGTACTGTTCACTACTCTTTGGGCTGTAAATTGAATGCTGCATTTGGTAACTGAACCATCCAGTAGTGTCACTACTGCTCGTATGTACGTAGCTATGTGGCATCATTATGGCCATTGTTATGTACAACTGAAGTGCAGGTACTGTCAGAGTTAGACAATGTTTCCCAACCTGAAAAGTGAAATGTTTTCAGTGTCCTGCTGTGTACACAAATACACCTGCAATGTGTAGGATACTCTGTCCAGTCACGTGGCCTCATGAAAGTTGCCCATAGCATGTATCCTAAAGAACTTCCTGCAGTCAGACAATTAATATGTCAGTAGTGCGTGCACGTGCATGCGTGCGTGCGTGCGTGCGTGCGTGCGTGCGTGTGTGTGTGTGTGTTTCAACCACCTACCACACACACACACACTAGTCTTGTCCCAAGACCTTTCACATGCATGGACTCCGGAAGGGTCTGGGGATGAGACTACACATACACACCACTCACACACATGTGCACACACACATGCACACACAAGCATGCACACACATGCATGCACACATACACACATGTACGTATATTCGTAACACACACACGAACGCATGCACTTACACACTGTATACCCTTGGTATTAGTATAGTGTGTCACTAAGCGTGAGAAGATTTTGTGTGCCCCAGTCTGTGTATCAGTGCTGGTATCCTACACAGTGCTGTCAGAGTTGTACCAGGAGAAGTTGGTGACTGAGGATGAATTTAAGAGGATGAAAGGAGAAGGAGGGTACCTGGCTGGTTGGTTGGTCCGCATCCAGTGCACCAAACCACCAGAGGTTGCGACCAGAACAACCGACTTACTGCAAGGTTGACTTTTGTGAATACTTTGATGAAGCTCACAAGTTGAGAGGTTGGTGAGGTAGTCAGACTACACTGTGGTGAACTCTGTGCAACAGTCAAGTCCACCCTAACTATAATCCTTTCTAGCCAGCATTCACTGAATTATCATTGCCTATGCTAATGGAGGGACCTTGAATGTACGAATTGAGTTGAGCACATTCATGCAGTCAAGATGTGTCCATGCTGTCATGACAAGGGCCAAGTGTAGGTGGGATGTGTTTAGTTGTTCCAACTGTTCATGGTGGATGTTAACACCTGACCTCTGTCACCTCACTCTCAGTTTTGCTTGTCTCATTGCCAATGTGTATACTGTGTGGAAAAATGCATACACAGTGCAGTTTATTGAAGCGGTGAGTGGTCAAGTGATTTCTAAACATATTCTCACCCTGTAGTACTGAATGAGCTCTTTACTAGGCGTCTTTTAACAGCAGAAGAGTGCTTTGAGGAGGCTACAGAGAAGGCGGGGGTTGGAGCATATTGTTCAATCTCTGTTGACCTGACTTGCAGAGGTATTGCCGGAAGCCTGTGAAGTTCTGGAGAAATATGGCTGCACTATGAACCACCTGAGGAGTGAGTTGTACTGTAGTAATGCCCGACATGCATGAGTTGTGTTCTATTACACTGTGACACATGTGTGCTCCAACTGCATAGGGGAGGGATGATGATGTTGGTACACACGCACACACGCGCGCACACATACACACACACACACACACACGCACACACACGCACACACACACACACGCACACACACACGCACGCACTCAAGCTTGTTCACCCTGTGTGTGTATCAAAATCAATGCTGTTTTCCCACGCAGTGCTGACAGAGGTGTACCAAGAGAAGTCAGCAATGAAGTGAAGAGGATGGAAGGAGAAGAAGAGTACCTGGCTGGCAGACTGGTTAGTATCCAGCACACCAAATCATCAGAGGTTGTAATCAGAACACCTGATGTCTGAAGTTTGAATACATTGGTGAATTTGAAGCACACTAATTGAGAGGTTAATGAGATACATACATAGTCAGACTACTCTATAGGGTATACTCAATGTAACATGTGAGTCAGTCCTCCCTATACATAGTCAGACCACTCTATAGGGTACTCAATGTAACATGTGAGTCACTCCTCCCTATACGTAGTCAGACTACTCTATAGGGTACTCAGTGTAACATGTGAGTCAGTCCTCCCTATACGTAGTCAGACTACTCTATAGGGTACTCAGTGTAACATGTGAGTCAGTCCTCCCTGTACATAGTCAGACTACTCTATAGGGTACTCAGTGTAACATGTGAGTCAGTCCTCCCTATACTTAGTCAGACTACTCTATAGGGTACTCAATGTAACATGTGAGTCAGTCCTCCCTATACATACCTTCCTTCAGCGAAGCCTTCAGTGAATCTTACTATAATGCATCGATGTTGTTGTGTTCGTTTGTTACAGATATTAATCTGTGCCGCTCAGAGGATCTCCACAAAACACATTCATTTGTTCCTTTCATATGGAGGTTTGGTGCAGTTGTACAGTAAAGACAGTGACCACACTGCCATGTAGTGTATACGACAATGGTGGAACATTCATGTATAAGGGCTCTCGAAGATAATTGCTCACAACATACATGTTAAGGATGGTGGCTGTTAACTGGCATTCTTTCTCTTAAATTTGCATCCTAAAACTTGTATACGTTTGATACTAATACACCAGGTTTGCTCATACAGTGGTGACTTTCTGCGTATAGTAATTTCCCACTGTCAACCACCTACGTATGTTATTCACCTACCTTCATCGTGTGTTCTTTTGGTTGCTGCTGTCCTTTGTATGAAGTTGCCCGTCTCGGGCTCACTCTGTGCTTGCAAGAGTCTTTGTTACCTATTCTAGTCTTGATCACTTTAGATACCAAAGGAGAGCCCCTCCCCCACCATCCAATCATTCCTCTATGTCCACTTCCCTACCTCAGATCTCTAAACTAGCTACCCAGGTAGCTCGACGACCTCTACCCCGGGCCCTGCTTCCTCCCACCCTCTTCGGTTAGCAGCACCTCAGGTGGACAGGAAGAACTGGACATGTGCTGTATACATGCAAGCGATTCCTGTGTGTTGTGTATAGTTATGTGTGTAAGACAGTGGCACACGTATGTGTAATATCTATGTACTGTACATCACCTGTGTGTGATAGGTGATATTGTACATATATACATAGATGAGTTGTAAGTCCTCTCCTGTTATGATTTCTTTGCGAATAGGTCTATGTATTGCTCTGTAACATTTACATATATAGCTACGTTGGTGGTACTTAGCTATGGCTCTCACGTATTATATCACACAGTGCATGGCAGTGGAATAATTATGAATTGGTTTTGGGGGGATTGCTTGCCAGCTGCAGTCAGACCTATGCATTAATATTTTATCACCACTTTGCTATAATGATGTAAGGTTGTCATTTATCCATTGCCGCTGACGAGCCAGACATGGATGGAATTCCATATCAGTCATGCATACCATTGCTCCATACCATATTGGTATGGTATGGAGCAACGTACACAAAAATAGCATTTTTGATGTGGCATTGTGGGTTGTGTTAACTACAGAACTGATGTATACTTAAGTATATAAAATTAATCATGGTAAATGCTGCATGCACATAGTGGGCGGGTGTAGGCTGGTCATGCAAACAGAGACCCTTAGTTGTCTTTAAATTGGGTATGTGACCAATGCACAGTCCAGGAGGCAAAAGAAATATTATTTTGAACTCCTCCAGATACCCATTGGACTAACCAGGTCAGTAATGCAAGCAAACACCCATGATTTGCCTAATCTGATGATAATTGAAAGTGCTTAAATTTGTTTGCATTACCTCATGCACTGATCTGGTGGGTGGCATGCTGCGTGATCTAGTCCAGCAAAAGGGGGAAAGCAAAGCTTTCCAGGTTCCTTTGGTTGGGTCAGGCCACAATTGCAAGTGTGTATACATATGAACTGTGTGTGTGTGTGTTCCACATTCCATCTTACAATTAAAAGTGACTAGTACTGTTTGCATTACCTGGAGTGACTTGCAATTGTCCTAAGAGATCCTAGGGAAGCCTGTACATGCACCTGATCAAAACTAATAGTGATTTTTAATCCAGATAGCTAAAACTTTGGCTGTGATAAATGAGGGATTAATACCTACTAAGCAGTGACTGCGATGCAGGGGTAGGGGTAGGAGGGTTCTTACTTCTGGTTCCCTTTATGTGTCCAACTGTTGAGTGTGTATACTGTGTATTCTGAGAATGTACATGCAACTCACTACATGAACCAGTGCACAAGTGATCAATTGATTTCTAACCTATTCACACCCACCTGCAGTACTGAATGAGCTCTTTACAATCACAATGGATCATGGTGAATACCACTGTCTGGATGTCAGCCCTCTCCCCTTGCAGTACACAATGTGTGCAAAATTTATTAGTTAATTGAGCCATATTGTGTTGTGTGACTTGTGTGCTTCTGAGCACTTAAGCTTCTTGCTCATTTTCTTTTAAATTGTGTTCGTTTACATGAATGTAGCTGTAACAGTTCTAGCATAGCTAAAATGTGCATTTAATCATCCCTTCTGTTTGACTGCCTGCCATACACTGTTCGCCTATCTTGTATAATGCACTGCTTTCTGTTCGTTGCAATTTGATCGAAACACGCCTATCCTATACTATAACTCTGAAACTGAAGGGACTATGAACGAGGCTAATCACAGGCTGGTATGTATGTTAGTTCAATGTGCTAGTACTGGAATTCACACTTATACGGTATGACGCACCATATTGACGTCACCACTCCTGATCGACGTCATGTTCAAGTAGGAGCGCTGTAATGGCTCAAGTAGAAGCGCAAGTCTATCCTTGTGAGGGCGAGATAAACTTGGAAACCACTACGCGACCTGGTAAGTATAACGGGGTTGACTACATTCACAGCAGTTGGTGCGGCGACGGCGTCCATAATAAATTAGTAGGGTGCGGCATCCGTTGCCGGCCGCCATACGATAACGGACGCTCGATCTCGGCTGTGAATACGTCGATTCTCTGATTTTTGGGCCGTATGTGGAGCAGAAGGATGGATCGTTATACACGGTGCTAGGCATAGAAAGGACGCTTAGTTCAAATGTTATTCTACTAAATGTGAACCGTCGGGAATCCTATGAAAACAGACGCAAGGCATGTGTTTCCGGACTGTGGTTCGTGCATCGCGAGGCGCAAAGATCTGTACACTTATATTTCCTGCTTAGTTAGGTACACTCATGTTCTGCTCACAGACAAAGGTGTGGGCGAAACGTCTTTTTGACGAGCGAGTTCGGCTTCGCAGAACCGGAAACGTTCGGGTTATTGCCGAGCCGAAAGGCGAGGCAAGTAATCGTGATGCGTTGTCGTCCCCCGTTGTATGTATGTATAATGTATATCCGTCCCAGTCAACCCGAGACACCTAGATTGCGCAATAGCCCGGAGTTCTCCGCAGGGGCTCACGACGACAAAACGCTCTACTTGACCACCATGGGCCACGAATCAGCTCAGCACTCCATTTCATCGCTGCATGCTGCGTTCAAATTGTTGTTAACGTCGCTCATTGCTTCAGCGAGGGCTACACGCCTGTTGGCCATTCCGCCATTTTGGCTGACGTCATTTGCCCCGCGTGGCCGGGAACACTTTCACTGTTCACTCGGGTGAAGCGATAACGCGCACTGTGTTTAGCACAGCACGGACGGGCTTCCCTGCGCAGCTCAAAATATGTAGGTGTTGATTGCCCAGCTGCCATCCAGTGCTTGGTCTGGCTTGCTATCCCTTCTTTCTGACAGCCAGTGCTGCAAATTGGGATTTGCGACCTGTTCAGCAACCGTTTCCGGTGTGTTTGGTTACCATGTGCTTTATATTGAAGCTCTGTGAGATTGAACTTTATGAAGACCCCGAACATCTGCAGCTGCATCTTTCTACAGCCGACAGATCAGCATTGTCGTGCATGGACTTGCATACCATTGCAAACCACAACTGCATTAATAGGGTTTCTTAAACAAACAGAGACCAGGTGTGAACAAAGTCATACAAACAAACTAAACTAGGCATACGCTAAGCGCATAAGAATTGCCTCGCAGCATGTGGCCGGTAGACAAGTGTATTGTGATGTTACAGACTGGAGTTGTCTTAGTAGCCAAGCGCCTTGTTTGTTACTGCCAAAGCTCATCAAGCCTGGGCTGCCGCTGCTCGGCCGTCGCCGACGCCAGTAGCCTTGCGCCATTCTGCCGCATTCAATTCTAGTCTGGCCTATCTTTGCCCCGCTGTCTCCGTATCAAGTCGCGCATCGTCTTGCAGCGTGGCCCCTTCGGCGTGCTAGACGCAGCCGCGTCGTTGCCATTCCCATCTGCTCTCCTTCTGTGCCCCTGATCCGCGGGAGCATGCCGGCAAAGATGAGCGGCCGAACAGAAGCAGAAGCACCCCTTGAAAAGACGAGCCATCACGTGACGGAGTCACATGCGCAGTCACGTGTCGTGCGATACAAATAATCGGATATATATCGCCGAAGCTGAATAGACAGCGATCAATGGCCTCGCTTCGCTCGCTTACGCTCGCCGCTCGGCAACTAGAGTATCCATAAAAGGGCATCATTGTATTTTGTTTGCCGCCGCAGACAATGGGGCATTCGCATCCTTGAAGGAGCATTGGCGATCCGAGTGCCAGCGATTCTATGCACAAAATCCTGGCAAGCGGCAAGAGACAGCGGGGCAAAGATAGGCCAGACTAGAATTGAATGCGGCAGAATGGCGCAAGGCTACTGGCGTCGGCGACGGCCGAGCAGCGGCAGCCCAGGCTTGAGGAGCTTTGGCAGTAACAAACAACTCGACGAAATTTCATGCAGGTCTTCCAGAATGCCTGGGTGCAGGGAATGAGCATCTCCAATGTCACTTCATGCTTCCGTGCTGCAGGAGGTTTCTCTGTAGATAAGACAGTAGTGCTGTCACAGCTAGATGCAAGCAGTACTACTAGTCCCTCCCACATAACAGGCATGCCATATGTTCCCATTTGTACCACACGCAAGGGCAGCCCTAGTCAACCAGCACCAGCATCTACTGATTAAGCCCAAGCCATCACCTTTTCCCCTGGTGAGGTGGAGAGTTCCAGACACTACTAAAGGAGTCTACAGACTCACATTACAGACTGTGGCTGGGTCCTTCTATCCAAGAAAACCGAAGCCTCAAGGAGTGTTAGCCACTATTCTTTCTGTGCCTAGCACCGTGTATAACGTTCCATCCTTCTGCTCCACACACGGACCAGCAATCAAGAGAATCGATGTATTCACGGCCGAGATCGAGCATCCATTTTTGTATGGCGGCTGGAAACGGATGCCTCGCTCTAATGCGGAAGCAAATTTATTAAAATATAGCTAGCCAAAGCAATGACTGTGAGTGATATATAATCACTGTCTTATTTGTGGAGCTCGATAGGCCAGTCAGAGATGCATGGCTTAGCTGATTGTGTATGTCACCAGAAAGTTTGCATAACACCACACGTGGGGTCATCTGTGATCATGAAATCTCGCTGCCCAATAGCTACATTATACAATGTGACACGCCTCTCAATGTGTATAGTAGCATTTAATACATCATAGCCTAGGGTGGCGGAATAGGGGGACTAGGGGGTTGTAGTCTCCCCATTGACTCTTGATCTAGAGAACAGTGGTTGTAGCCTAGGCCTGACTGGCTATCCCATGCACCAAGCAGCCCTCCCCAGTGTCATGTACATGTGTGCCTGGTGTCAAACGGTGCCATGTTCCGCCATCACTGATCATAGCCGCACCCCTATGGGAGCTTGGTATTTATCATACATCATATGACATCTCATTTATAGACATTGAAGCCCTGAAGGCTCTGTATTTGGACAAAACAATCCTTACTGA
Organism: Ianthella basta; assembly: GCA_964019415.1. Taxonomy (NCBI): domain Eukaryota; kingdom Metazoa; phylum Porifera; class Demospongiae; order Verongiida; family Ianthellidae; genus Ianthella; species Ianthella basta. Next base: position 7,964,618 of record OZ025872.1, on the reverse strand, counting down.
AGAGGAATACAGAAGAGTTGTGGAAGATGGGAGAATGTGGAATGAAGAGCTTGCTTTAGCTGTGGTACTAAAAACTCCTGAAGAAATACAGAACACCCTGGATGCTTTGAAGGAGTATAGCAATGGGGACCAATGGTACCACATCGCCACACAATCTATCAAAGGTTTGCATTGCTGTACAGATTCATCAGCACTGCATGTCATTGACTAGAAATGTACAGTCATGTGCGAAAATATGCACACCATGGAGTTTGAATTATACATGGCAATTTGATAAGTAAATAATCACATTTCTGAAACCATTCATTGATTTATATTGAGAATAAAATTAGTGATAATACAATCACAGAAAACTAAAGTAAATTAATAACAGCGTACAGACAAACAAACAAACAAATAAAGAAGGAGAGTCAATACCCATCCCATGGCAATGGCAATAATTGGCATACATGGCAATGATTTCACAAGTAGTTTGTTTGTTAATCTGTGTATCTGTGCATGCTGGTACTTGTCCAACACAGAGTTATCAGAGTTGTGCCAGAAGAAGTTGATGACTGAGGATGAACTGAAGAGAGTGAATGAAGATGGAGTACACCTAGGCCTGCTTGACAGACTTGTCCGTGTCCAGTACTCAAAACCAGCAGATGTTGTAGCCACAACAGCTGATATACTGGAAAAATTTGAACACAAAGAGGAAGCAAAGAAGTTGAGGGGTTGGTTTGGGGTGTCTGATATTGTTTCTGATGCATTCCATGGGTATATAAGAGTTACCGCTATATATTTTCAATGGCAGAGGAATTGGTGGAGGGAGCTGCAGTGTTTGCGGGAGCTTCTTATATCAAATGGTTCCAGATAGCATATCACATATTCATGAGCTTCTTTCATCCTAATATTGTTCTTGTTCATTTTCCAACTGCATGCCCAACACCTGTCAGGTATTACTGTCACTTTGGCAACAATTGTCACAACAACTGTCAAGTGAGAAATACAGAACATACATTAATCTTTGTGAACCAATTCCTCAGCAGTGAATCAACTGTCCTCTGAACAACCTTGCGCCAAGTCACGCTTACGTAAATGACTTACAGCCTTCCCACATTAGTATTCGCTCTTGATGAAACCACAAGTGTTCGACTAGTGGTAGCTAGTTATCTAGCCTCGTCCCCAGGCCCTTCGCGTTAATTGCGGGGGAAGGAGAAAAGGGCCTGGTACACACTGTTATGATGACGTCACGCTTCCGTAAGATTGCGCATTTGTATATATATCTCGGTGCCTTCATACGTGTTGCATTTGCTTGTCGGAGGTTATCCCCAAGCACCCCAATGCCTTGTTCAGCCCAGTGGGGTCAAAGGGAGACGTTCCAGGAAGCTGCAGTTAGCATCTGTTGATGCCATTCTAGGAAAGCGACGGTTTGCCATCAGAATTGCCGAACGAAACCCCAGCCCATCGCAAACACACTGCGCAAGGTCCGCCGACTAGCTACACTTCACGGCTTACCACCACATTTAATGTCGAAAAAATGCAGCACCTTGTAGCGAGTGGAAATCCCAAACAGTCTCTCTGTAGCCAAAAGTAAACGTCCTCCCACTCGTACAAGAGAAGAGCGGCAGCCAGCTGCTCATGTTTCAGTGTGATGTCAGGCAGTCCGACACAAAAAAGAGAGTATGAATGCGCCTTCACTGAATCGCCCTTGAACGTTATACGGATAATATATTGGTGTGTCAGATTCCGTTCCCCTACTTTTGGGACAAAAAGTTGCGTAATCACCAGGCCGTCCTTCCCGCCCACGCTAATTATCGCGGACGGCCTGGGGACGAGGCTACTAGTCATCCTACCATCTATCAGTATGCCACATTGATGAGCCCCAACTGTGGGTCTACCATCTTTGTAGGATGACTAGTAGGGGAAGACTGTGGTCACTGGTTGCTATCAATAGGGCTTGATGCCCCCCAGCCTCCTGAGGCATCATTTGTCTAGAAGGCTGGTTGGTGTAAAATTTCCAGTGATTAATCTCTGTTAACTGTCAAGTGACTTGCTCACACTCACATTTGCAGTTTGTATGGAATTAATGGTGGAATAGTGGAAACAGTGGAATTATTAGGAATGTGTATATATCATCAGGCATCACTGTACACAGGTGCCTTGGACAACCTAGCTAGGTGTATGGGCTGTAGCGTGCAATCAGATCATTATTCATGCCTATATGGCGGACATCACCTGAATCGATGCATGGCTTGATGATTGAAGCAATGCGATGAAGTATATACCGTAATCATTGAAAATTTTGTTGTGTGAAAATTTTCATGGTTGCCTTCATCCGCAAGAATTATGCCCACGAAAATTTGATGACATACGAAGATCTACATCTGAACTCGCATGGTACTTGTGTTGTTAGGAGCTGTGAAGGATGGCTCTTCTAAGGTGCCTACAGCGGAAAGAAGTTAAGGACTTCAAGATTCATGCAGCTTACTAGCGTCTGCTATACTACTTTTGCAGCCATCGCAAAAGCAAACATGGAGGTCCACGCTGCCCAGAGTGGGAATGAGGAGTGCCGACCTTACCAGCACTACAGCGCCGCTGCTAGCCCTAGGTTTGGACCGCAAACAGACAAGAACTCTGCTTGCATTGTGGCATGGTTGCAGCACCGCACTTCTTTTCCAGGGAGCTGAATCATTGGGTCAACGAGACTACAGTATGTTTGGTCAGGATGGCCTACGGTGGAGAATGAGGAAAGATATAGAAGATCTTCACTTGGCAAAGTGTGGTACTCTGTATTCTGCTGTGTTTAATAATGTACAATTTTCATGGGGTTTAAGTTTCATGGGTAGCTCAGGTCATGAAATTTCTGCCCCATGAAAAGTTGGCACACGAAATATTTACCCCATAAAAACGAGGGGAAGACCAAGGAAAAGATGGGCTGATGATCTGAAAGTAAATTGAACAGTTAATTATTGAACTATTTAGTACAGCATGATGTGAACTAACTATTTTATGCATAGAACTGCTAGAAAATAATTCCAGCGACCTCCAGCATTGGAGATAAAGCTGTGTATGATTGATTGATTGTTTGCATGCAGGTTTGAGCTCAAAACTCAACTGTTTGACTCATTTTCTTACAGTTAAATTGTCTCCTCTGACAACTTCTATTCTCCTCCATTGCCAAAATCTTGTCTTGTCTTTGGCTCCAAATTATAGACTGTCTTCTCACCATTGCTTATAGACCCAGGGTATCTTTGTTTAGCCACACCTTAGTACATAGATTTTGGTCCTCCTTTCAGGCACTGTTCTGCTGGTGATCAATGATCAATGAGAGAGATGGGAAAAAGCCTTGAGCTACAATATCATGAGTATCTGTCCTAGACCCCCAACCATGGAATTTTCGTCCAGATTATGCACTATCTAATATCTAGGTCACTAGCATAAGTAGCCCAGTCAGTGTTAAACACTGCATGGGATCCAGAATGTGAGCTAGCATGCACCTAAGAGAGAAGTATATATACAAGTTGCTACATAAAATATTCTAGTGGGTTTATGGTTCACAGGTGTGACTAGACGTGTATATATCGTATAGCTAGCACAACTGCCTGAATACTAAACCTGTTGGCAGCTGATTTGCCATTCTCCTGGCAAACTTCTAATATTTCTGCCAAGCAAACTCACAAACTGATCAGCTTAGAAACTAGCCTTATACCCAGCCCATCTGTGGATAATGAAAAAGGCCTGGGTATGAGGCTACTTAGAAGCTTCCATCAAATAATAATGTTCTTGTTCCCTTTTGTTTGCACACCACTTGTGCCTATCGTGTATCATTTTCTTTTACCTCAACAACCATTGTCATATCAACAACTTTGTCACTCCAGACTCACACTGACTGTCAGTGCATGCATGCATGGTTTGTAAAAGACACAACCTATAATATGTGGTCTGTATTTACAATTGGCAAATTGGTTGGGTTTATGAGACATCTACAGCTAATGTCAATCATAACAACTCGAAGGAGTAAGCAAGAAAGAGAATATTTGCTGGATTCGACTGACTGGAGGCAAATTTTCCTTGCCTGTTCGTTTAAGTTGTGACTACCATTAGATTTCACAAACACATGTGGGTATGTATACTGTCGCCATGTTTTTTGCCACGGCATGACCACTGCTTAAGTTCCCATCACTAAAACTGGTTGGAATGATGCAATAGTGCTACTATGTTGCATCATTCATTGTCAGCTGTCTATCCGTTTCTACTGTCATTATCAACTATCCCTGTTTACATTATCAGTTCCTCCATGACTACTTGGAAGTGGTAGTACAGAAAGCCTGGAGGAACAGACATGCATGCACATGATATCTGGGAGCTGAAGATTGGGTTACATGCAAATTTTGTACTGTACAGCAACTGAAACAATTCAGGGCAGTTCCAAGTTTATGCAGCTTAATCCTGATTCTTTCGCATGCATGCACATTTACCTACACACATAATATAATACAGACACACTTGCCTGCATGCACACATGTATACAATCCACTAGCTATATTCAAACAGTTCTGTGGGTTAACAGGTCTTTTGTAGACTGATATAGTGTATTTCAACACAAATCCTCCCTATCTGCACTTGTTCCTCCTATACATTCAACAGTGACTGTGTACCCACACACACTGTAGATCATTGGTATTAGCACAGTGTATATATATTATAAGAATGTTTTGTGTGCTCAGTCTGTGTATCAGTTTTGCTCTTGTCCCACACAGTGCTGTCAGAGGTGTACCAGGAGAAGTTGGTGACTGAAGATGAATTGAAGGAAATTGTAAAAGACATGGACCTGCCTAGTCAACTTGTCATTATCCAGTGCACCAAACCTCTGGACGTGGCAATTAAAACAGCTGATACACTGGGTGCGTTTGGACACAGTGACGAAGCAAGGAAGTTGAGAGGTTGGTGAGGTACTCAGACTAGTCAACAGTGCACTTAGTGTAATAGCTGAGCCTCTCCACCCTGCATGAACAGCTGTTTGTATAATGCATGTGTAGTTCTAGTTTCTGATCTTGTCTAGCACTGCAACAGCAATGTTATACTGTGAATAATGACTAACCTCTTTTGATGAACAAAGAACATAATAATTATGGTGTGCCAGATAGATATATGTTCTCCTGCTGTTTCAACCTAGCATACTACTGTTGTCACCATATACTGGCCTTGACACAGCAGCACATGCATGGTCATTGTAGGTCTTTACTGGCTCACATGCACTCTAGCTCTAACAAAATAAGCTTATCAGAAGTCACGTTCATTGTGCCTGTTTAGGAATCTGCCCAATTAAAAATAGCATGCAATATAGCGTTGGAGCAAGTACAAAGTTTGTCTTCCCCAGGTATAAGGCATACATCAATGGGACCACTTTGTTGCATTCGCATAATGTATAATAAAATCATGTGTTTCTGCTGATTGGCTAAAGAAAGGGCTTTAGTTAATTAAATAACTACTTTGACATAGCTATATAGTCTTTTAGATATGCGGAAGTGTACGAATTAGTGTACAAATAAAAGTGCACGAGTCACTGATACACATAAGCAACTATACTCTTATTTAGTCAACAAATCCCTTCTCCATCCCTGCCAATTTGGTTGTCACCCAGTCATGGCACTCAAGATGTCCTGCTTAAAACTGTTGATGACTGGCGCAAAGCACTTGACCTGGGGAAGTGCATTGGGACTGTGTTAGTTGACCTAAGCAAAGCATTTGAAAGCATTGACCATAGTGTGCTCCTTAGCAAGTTGAAATCCTTCGGGATTAAGGGCATGGAGTTTGCCTTGTTCTGTGACTATCTATCAAGATGCAAGCAGAGAGTTGTGGTAGATGGCCATTCTTCTGAGTGGGCTCATGTAATGCAGGGTGTGCCACAAAGGTCCATTCTTGGTCTACTCTTGTTTCTCATTTATGTCAATGATCTTCCGGCAGTGGTAGCTGAGTGCACAGTGAGTCTTTATGCGGATGATGTGACCATCTACTATGCTAATAAAGATGAAGGAAGAGTCTCCGAAGCGCTCAATGCCAACCTTCAGCGAGTCGCAACATGGATTGAGACAAACAGACTGAGAATGAATATCATTAAAACTCAAGGCCAGCTCATGACCCTTGGTGGAAAGTTGAAGAGAAGTGGCATCAATGTGTCATTAAATGATACGGCAATTCCCAAGTCTGACTTGGTCAATTACCTTGGGGTTACCATCGACCAAGCTGGAAGCTACATGTGGCCAGCATCCACAGAAGAGCCTTTGCTGCACTGGCCAGCATCCACAAAGCCAGCAGCTACCTTCCAGTGAAGACAAGGAAAATGCTGTACCTATCATTAGTTCTCCCCTACCTTGACTACTGCTCCACTGTGTGGCACTCCACCTGTAGCCAGGTACTTTCCAACAGCGTTGAACAGGTGCAGAACTTTGCCATGAGAGTCATTCTTCACCAGCCCCCATGGACACCCAGTGCTCCTCTTAGACAAAAGCTCGGCTGGGCCACTCTTTGGCAACAATGGCAAGGCACAAGTCATGCCAGGTGCACAAATGTGTGCTCCAGACTGCCCCCTAATACCTACAAATTTACAAAGAATTCAACACTTCACTCATCAACACGTGGAGCTAACAAGCTCCATCTTCCTTTTCCCCGCACCAACAAATTTAAGATGTCATTCGAATTCTAGGGGACCCTGCATTACAATCAGTTTTCAGTGACTATCCGTTGCAAGTCATCTCTTTCTTCATTTAGACATGTTCTTAGACATTTCAATTGACATTGCTTCATTTCTATTTTCTTTTTAACCATTCCATTCATTGATAATATGCATGCCGCATGTTCTATTTATCTTATGCTTTTCTTGTGATGTAGCTGTGTGCCAGGGCCTGCATGAAAATCCACTCCTGTGGATGCAGCTCCATGTTGACAAATAATAATTAATCAATCAACCAAAGAAACAACAAAAAATTCCTTTGAAATTAAAAGGATTTAGGAATGGTCAGCAGAAAAAGCATCATAATATTATAATTTGTGTAACACACATTTGTGTTGTCCGGGATATACTCCTTCTATTCTGGATAAAATGTCATGAAACATGGTAGGATTACAAAGAGGCGTAGCGAGAGTAACCTCGTCAAGCCGAAATTTGGTTGCCATTTAGTCCAAGTTCAAATTTCAAATGATATGCTGGGAACCCACCCAAAGGACAGGCATTCAGCTAGTAATTATAAACAGCTTTCAGCATCAGTAACCCAATACTGTGATATACCTCAATTCTGTACATGTAGAGTTCACTTGCATGGCATTCTAAACTATATGGAACTGTCTAGTTAATCATATACATTTAGGTCTATGTTGCTACAAGGGATCAATTGGCAATGCCAAGAGAAGTGAGGTGTATCATACACTGTGCAATATAAGTTCATGAGCTTCGAGCACAGTATCGACTTCAAGTGGGTACAGAACGTTTCGATCCATGGATCTTAATCTTTGAAATGTTCTGTACCCACTTGAAGTTGATACTGTGCTCGAAGCTCATAAACGTCCATTGGCATTGTGACCACACAGTAATGAACCTCTACAGTATCATCATGCACTGTGTTGAGTTACCCTTGCTTGTTTCTATGCTTTTCTGTTGGCCATTCCTTAACTCTTTTACATTTAATGAATTTTTTGTTACCGTAACACTAGTTACTATAGTTTATATATTAATATTACGAGCGAGCGCGGCCGAAGACCGTGCTCGCTCCACGTCGCGTCGGCCAGTAGACAACACAGGCCATCCATCACTATTTGGGTGATTGCAGCTGGGTGACACTGCCTGGGTATAGTGCTGATCTTGTTTGCATTGTCATGCACTTGCATGCACATATGCATATAGCTATATACACCTACACCATGTTACAAGTATTGCTTGGTCATGTCCTTCCTTAGCCAATACGGCAGTACCGAAGCCAAGCAAGCTTTCTTCCCAATAGCTTACTGCACCATAGAGAAAGGGCTTTCAGCAGCCCGGAGCACGGACAGCTAAAGTATCCTAATAACAAAACATATATAGTCAAAATACCCATGTACCAATAGCCAGAGGGCAGCCCATTTAATGTCTATAATACAAGAAGAACCAAATGCTGCTGCCCTTGTGCAAGTAGCAATTGCTTGCTGCATCGGGCACTCCAATGGTGCTCGTGCTTGTCCTGACCCTCTGTAACTTGCGCTGGTAGTCTTTTCCACCACCAAGTAATTGGGTGGGGTTTGGGGGTGCTGGTGGGCTAGAGTGCAAGGTACAAGGTTCAAGGTTCAAGAGCCAGAGATTATGGGATGTCAATGGATTGCACTCAGGCCATGGTGGCAGGATTTTCAGTGACTGCACCCCTAACAACAAACATTGCCCACTGAACACAAATTTAAACTGATTCACTCTGACTGACGAAATTGCTTGTGTATAACTCTGTGTGTATTGTAGGCTGCTCGCTAAAAGGATTCTCCTAATGCATGCTAATACCATTACTGATTCCAATTCCGATTCCCCTTTGTTTACTCTGAGGGCACATGTGGTCCTGACCCACTGTTACTTGTGCTGGCGGTCTTTTCTGCCATCAACTAGTGCATTTATTCTACTGACACACGTGGTTCTGCACTCTGTTACTTGCACTGGTGGTCTTTTTCTATCTCCAACTACCACATTTACTCTACTGCCACATGTGGTGGTCCCATTGTTACTTGCACTGTGTGGTGGTTGTGGTGGTGGTGGTGGTGGTTGTATGTGGCGGTGGTATTATACATTTTTTCTTATCTCTTCAAAGTACAACATACAACGTATAGCCACACACGTATATACCAGAAGTTCTACAGTCCTTGAGACCTAAACTACATGCAATTGCATACTATAGAGATATAATATAGCTAGTTACATGTGGTCCTAACCCTCTGCTACTTGTGCTGTTGGTCAATTCTGCCACCAACTAGTGCATTTACTCTACTGGCACATGTGGTTCTAACCCTCGGTTTCTTGCACTGGTAGTCTTCGGCGCCCCTATATTGTTTTCAGATGTAGGTATTCATATGGCTTCGTGTTCGTATGTATATATATATTGAAGTAGACCGTGCCAGCTTCGAAGATGGCAGTGCACATAGCAGGCCTTTCTTTACGCCAGCACACTGTCTATATCAGCTGAAGGTGCCTTTTCTTCGATACAAGCCACCTACAGTTTGCCTTTTTGTCTGATAATGTACGTCTGTTCTTGGCCTGGGCAGATGTTATGTTCATCAGCGGCCACCTCGGTGAGGCCTATTGCATTCTTATGTATGCCCTAGTTCATTGAGATCACAATATGTTAGGGTGAGAGTCTTATGATGGAGTGACAGATTGTAAGTATAATGAATGTCGTAAGTGTCGTGAATGTCGTGACCTTCAGCAACTGCGCTGGTGTTTTTTCCTTCCTTCAACAAGCGCAAACACTCTACCTGCACTCGGGGTGGTTACCCTTGGCAACTTGCACTGGTGGTCTTGTTCCTAGTAGCACTTGCACATATGCAGTATTACTGCATGCGCAGATTGCAACTTGCACTGTGATGATGGTGCATGGTGGTGGTAGTGGTGTCATAGAAGGGGTGCCATGGGATAGTAGCATGTAGTGGTTGTATTATTATTATTATGTAATATTATAATATTTGGGCACGTGACCTTATAGGTGTGTGCTGATGTTTGCTGTACATGTATTTGTATGTGGCAGTCAGTGCTGGCAGTTGTGCACTTGCGCGCTAGCTTGCCTTTGGCAGAATTCTGTACAAATACCCTATCACCATTTGTCTCACCATATGTGAATGTGGAAGTCAATGGTGGTGATGGAGCACTTATAAGAAAGCTTGCCTTCCGTGGTGAGTGTGCCAGTGGGTAAGTGAAGAAATGCAAGGTGCACACACACTGGAACTGTGTGTGGTGTCAATAGCTATAACTATGCATGTGAAATGCCACCATAGCTAAAGTCTACGGTGCAATACACACTACGGAAAGCTGTAGTGTACAGGCACATACACAATGAGCTGGGAGTATATTTCTTTCACTGAATCAGGCAAGCACAGCACAGTGTTAACCTAGAAGAGCCTTCATCCAGTCGAGCACATTGACTCGCAGCAGGCCAACTTGTGCGCGAGCCCTCTCCTGCTTATTGTATACGCGTCCAGGTGGAAACATCCCACGTTTGACTAATGGTTGACGAGTACGTTTTTGGCACTACGGCAGCATTTTTCGGAACACTTCCTCAAGGCTCTGCCTCCACAAAGGCCGTGTGTCTTCCCAGTACCCACTGATTCGCTGTCTTCGCGCAGTAGGCACTCAGAATTGTTTGGAAACTCTGTCTCGCTCGCGTAACCCCCAGATTCCAAGGCACCCTTGGCGCTTGCACACAGTTCCTGGCAATGGGTGCCAAAGGAAAGCATGCGCGGGGGCCCTTTCTTCCTGCCGGCCGCTTCAAGGAAGGTGCGAAAGGTGACGTCACAAAAAGAACGCTATATTTTGGATCGACTAGGGTGTGACGTTTGCGTGACGTCACACAAAACGTCACCGTTCCATGACATCACACTAAATTGTCAGCCTTCTAATTGAACAGCAGAGTCTTTAATTACTAATCCCTGCTGAGTGCACAGCCTCATTGACCACTTGCACTTGCCTAGGAAGTTTTGTGAGCATTTGCTGGATTTTCATATTAAATTATTATAACACCCACTATCAGTATAAATGTGCTATAGCACAGCCACCAGCGAGGACAGCGAACAGTAACGGTAATGGTACCCAAACTCAACTGTCCCCGTCCTACTCTATTATGACAGCATAGCTAAACAAGCCAGGAGAGGCAGCAAGCAATCGACTAAGTGAACCACCAGGATGAACCGCCAAAACCAACCGAATATAGTATATCATGTAGCGTGCATCCTAAAATTACTTCCGTACTTCAACATAGTGACTCCCGTTTGCAGTTGCGTCATTGCGCCGTCCAATCAAATGCCCGTTTTCAAATGCCTCGCACAAGCAAACAAACGAACAGACGAACGCACAGACTGGAAGAGATTGAATACATTAAGGATTATTATAGTGACAAACAGCATGCATGCATACAGAGGCTGCTCAGCAAACAGAAAAGGCTTACTGGTCACTGTACAAACAAAACACAAAACACAGAGGAGAGTCTGGTGCATGTACTATATAATGCCCATTAGTTAAAGCACATATAAAATTGAGTAAGGAGGAATACAATATGGTTGTCATAATTGCATGTTCAAATGTATTTGATTTTGTCCTGTAAAGAAAGATGATAAAAATTGATAGATTTGTTATGACAGTAATTAAATAATTTTAGTCTGAGGTGTCTGAGGGCTGGGCAGATGGCTAAAAAGTGACACTGGTCCTCCACCTCTCCCCAGTCACACAGCCAGCACACCCTCTGCCAATATGGCACCTGGGTGTATCTGCTGGTCTCCACCGCCAGCGGGAGACACCCCTTTCGCATGGCAGCCATCACTCTCCTCCCTCCCCCCCCCCCCCCACAGTTCTAATGTTAGCCACGTATCTCTCTGTAGATGGAGCCTCCTTTACTTCTCTATAGAGTTTTAATCTACCCCATGACTCTGAGTCAGGCCCAGATTCCTTAATCTTAATTCTCCAGTGGTTGAGAAACAGATAACCTAAAGACCAATAATAATAGTCTAAATTATGTAAATTGTCTGGTGTTGGCATACAATTACTTTGATGCATGCTCTGTAGTAATTCTCTTGCTGAGTGGGTCCAGTTTCTTCTGTTAGCTGACAAGATTCTTTGAAATATGCATGATATATATATATATGTCGCCATGCATGCATGCATACAGTCCTGCTGCACCACTTCCTATAATAAGTTCTCCGTGCACTTCGGTTTATCGCTGTATAGATCCCGTTGCCATGGTAACGTGCGTTTAAACAATGTTTCTAAACGTCGTAGACACCCCGGGTGTTGTTTCGCGCCGTGGTCTATTTTGTCTAGCCGTGTTCTAATTCGACGCGCGGCGTTCGCGCCTATGCTCTAAATAGCGATTCAGAGCATGGGCGTGGTACGCGCGGCGTTAGCGCTATGCTCTAAATAGCGATTTAGAGCATGGGCGTGGCTTAGGCACGTGGTCTATAGCAGAGAAACTGCAGCTGTGATAGCAACAGTAGCTAACTCCACAACATACGATGCACATGTCGCTCGGCTTACTTGTTTCGTCGACAAACAGGGTAAAGCAACAATCCGGCAGCGGCCTACGAACCAGAGCCGAGAAAGGA